>QANY01004399.1:374448-490921 GCA_003255025.1 Datisca glomerata | reverse complement strand
CCCCCCCCCCCCCCCCCCACAAAAAACAAAAATCCCCTGGTAATTGTCTGAATTTCTAGCATCAGCTCTCCCTTTGGGGCAATCTAGTTCAGGTGTTTTCAAATCAAGCAAAACATAATTGAAATCAAACCTCTTCCTCCTTCCAAATTGAAATCAAACCACTTGCATCAAGCTTCTTTTCAACAATTCATTGAAATAATCCTCAACCACTTCTTCCAGTGTCTTTCCTTCCTTTGCATCTATGAACCCCTCGGCTATCCACAATCGTATTAGTCTGGCATGCTCAATCAAATGATCCTCAAGAAAGATGCTCAGGTACAAGAAACAAGATTTCAAATAGTACGGAAAATCATTAAAACTGAGGACAGAACCGTTTTCAAATCCTTGAGCTTATCATTACCTTCAATATCAGACCCAAGGGCCAAGACTACGGCAGACCATTTCCCACTCGACAATCCTACGCTTGTCTTTTGTAGCCAAAACGCCACTTACTGCAACTATGGCAAGAGGTAGCCCTCACACTTTCTTAATATACAGTTACATATTTCCTTCAAATAGGCAGGACATTCATTTCCTTGAAATGTTTTACTACAGAAAAGCTCCCAAGACTCCTGTTGTGTTAAGGGCTCCATATCATAAACCTTTCCTAAGGACTCCACACCGGATGTCGAAGCTATGTCAGAATGGCGTGTGGTGAGTATTACTCTACTGCCAAAACTATCTATCTATATGAGCGAGACTCTATCCAGATCTATAGATCTCCCCAGCATCAAAGCGAGACTCCATCAAAATCTGCCACTCGTTTGGCGACGCCTTCTTTTCTATGAACACCCCACCACTGAATGTGTAGGAAAGAAATGCTTTGTCGGTTGAAGGTGCTCTCTTCTCTACTCCTAGGCATAGGATAGAGGCTCACTCTGAATCCATAGTATCCTCTGCATCTTCTGTCTCGTCTCTTGGTTCTAGGGAGCCTGTGAGCAAGAGTTCCCCCCGAAAGTGGCTTTGACGGAGGGAAGTGGGCTTCATTCAATGGAATGCTTTGTTGGTTCAGGTTGTTTAGAAATGTATATTTGACTGAATCCCATTCATACAAGTGCCATATATCATCCAAAATTATCAAGTACCTCTTCTTCCGCAATAAGCTCTTGATGATTTCGTTTAAACGACCGCTAGCCATACTTTCTAACCTTTCTGGAATTGGCCTCCTTTTGACTTTGTAGAGCTGTTGAACCAAGTCCCTAAGGAGTTCCTCTATCTTGAAAGATTGAGAAACAGTGACCCAAGCATGTATTTTGAAATGTTTCTTCACTTCCACATTATCAGACTTGTTTTGCCAAGGTGGTTTTCCCCATTCCTCCCATTTCTGTCAAGGAAACCACTTCCCGTCCCAAGCCACCATTGACAAGCCATCCCCACAAGGTGCTCTTTCAGATTATGTTGCGAAATAAATGATGATACAATAAGTTATGCACTTCTTATAATGATGACTAATAATATTTAATAACAAGTGAGTCATGTTAGTTAAAAAGAACAAACCTTTCATTCTTGAATTTCTAATGAAGAAATGAACAATGCAGCTTTGAAGAATGAACAATAAAATTTTACTACCATGAATGTCATAGAGAACTAAACGAGCTAAGTAAAATAATTCTAAAATTTTGTTGAATAGTACGTATTGATATTATGATATCATTAATTAGATAGAATCTTATCTAAATTTGTTTGCTAATATTAGTGAAGGAATTTCAATAATTAATTAAATGGTGATTTAATTAATAAAAAATCAATGAAAATCAGATTTGACATCTTTAATTTTCTAAATCCTCTCATTAAAATTTCATCAATCATTTGATATGACAAGAGAACTTATCTATTTATTTTAAGTTTAAAAAAATTATTATTTTTTAAAATAATTTTTAAAATTTATTTATTTAGTACAATTATTTTAAAACTATGAAGACAATTTTGAGTGAAAGCATAAAAAAAACTGACTGCCAGGTATTCCACCTGGCCCCGCCCCTGACCTTGTGCGGCTTTGTTGAGTTCATCCCGCAGTTTTCTATGAGCCTTGCCAATATCTTTGATCCGAGTGTTGATTTCATGTAACTCAGAAGCAATACGGTAAATATCTTTGATTCCGTGTTGATTCGGCTTTGTTATTTCTTAGGCTTGTTTTAGGAAATAACAGTTTTTTAATAATTTTAGATAAATAGTAGGTTTTTAAATTTGTCAATAATTTTAGATTAAAATGATCCTGATCTATTTATAATGTGTTTAAAATATTTTTTGGGTAAATAAATAGTATATAGGTGATATACCGATATGATATATCATTTAATTTAAAGAAGTTATTAATGTTTACAAATTTTTTTAAAATTTAAAAAATTAAAACCTCCCAACCCCTCAACCAAAACCACCGAAAAATTTGAAACTCACCCCAATCTCGCTCAAATGACCTTGGAAACCGTCTATCACTCATTTAAAAAAAAGAAATTGAAAAAGGAAATCGTCATTATTACTAATCAAATCATATAAAGTCAAAAACTCATCAATCAACCATTTACAGACTAAAAAACTAAAATATTTTTTGAGAACCCTAAAATCACCGAACAAACATAATCTTAAAATCATTCGAGTGAGAAGAAGAAAAATCGAAGCCTATTGGTTAATAAATGATTGAACATTAAACTGTTAATCACGTTAGTTATAGCAAGTAATCAGTTGTTGATTTATTCAACTGTATGTTAGTGACTTAAATTGGTTGTTCCTGAATCAAATTAGAATAAGAATAATTTTTTTTTTATCATATTGATATATCATCTATATACAACTGATTCATTCTGAAAATCCTTCAAATTCTGAAAAATCTCTGGATCAACATACATTAAACGATGAAGAAGTAAGATGAATATAACGATGGTAACTCACTAATGACGGAAAAAGAAGAACAAACCTTTCATTCTTGAATCTCTAATGAAGAAATTAACAATCCAGTTTTAAAGAATGAACAATGAAGTTATACTACCATGAGTGTCATAGAGAACTAAATAAGCCATGCAAAATATTCCCCAAAATTTTGCTAAATGGTAGGGATTAATTTGATGATATCATTAATTAGATATAATCTTGTCTAAACCGGATTGCTAATATTAATGACGGAATTTCAACAATTAATTAAAAGGTAATTTAAATAATAAAAAAATCAATAAAAATGAGATTTGAAATCTATAATTTTCAAGATAAAACCAATCATCAAAATTCCATCAAACAATGATTAATGACATAATAAGAAAGCTTATCTATTTATTTATATTTTAAAAAAATTATTATTTCTTAAAATAACTTTCAAAACTTATTTATTTAATATAATATTTTAAAATTAAATGAACTAAGAAAACAATTTTGAGTGAAAACATAAAAAAAACAAACGGGCCAGGTATTCCACCTGGTCCCGCCCCTGACCTTGTTCCGCTTTGTTGAGTTCATTCCGCAGTTTTCTATGAGCCTCGGTGATATCTTTGATTCTGGTGTTGATCCCATGTAACTCAGAAGCGATACAGTACCGAGCTTTTGAGTTCCTTATACAACAAGAAATCTTGTGGAGAGAAGCATAGATACCATCTTTATGATGATGTGGTTCAAGAAGTAAGAGTTCATCAAGAACATCTTCAACATCTTGAGCAATCTCTCTTACTTGTTTAACCCAAACTTTAACCTTTTCATTACCCTCATCCAATGCATCACCATCCCTTAAGAAGGCCCTTAGACGCTCTAGTTCTCCTCTCAGGTAAACAGCTTCTTCTCTAACCCCTCTTAATGGCTGCGTCTCGTTTTCAACTAAGGCTGAAAGTTTCTCTAATAGAAAGACTACTGCACTCTCTGCCATACTCTCATTGCTCTTAGTTTGCTTTACTAAAAATTTTCATGGAAAATCTTTGCAGAGAATTTGCAGATTCAGAATGATAGTTTCAGAGCTCAAGAGATGTGCTTATATTTCATGGCAGCTAGAAGCCATTGAAAAATGCTAATGAAAATCACTTCTATTTTTCTTTCTAAGCATTTTCCAGGAAAATGTATTTCCATATTTAATATACTTGATGTGCTTATTGTTTAACGCAATGTGGTGGATTCTCTGTGTTTTATCCATTAAAAAGGAATTTGTTTATTAACACCCTTTGCAATGAGTACCTAAGCTTTGGTTGACTTTGAGGAATCGAGTAGTTAAAGAAAATTAAAGATGATGAAATATGAATGATACATAGAAAAGGACAGCTTCCTTCTTGAAAATTTAAAAGAAAAATGCATTATCTAGAATAATTGTTAAAATAATTATCACATGTGATTCTTGATATATTTTAATTGATAACAAGATGAATTGATACAGTTATTAGGTCTCGACACCACACTCCATATTAGGGATGCCAGTTATACATATGGATATCCGTATTTGCGGATATCTACACCTATGATCGGATATGGATTCTTATAAATGAGTATGAGCTGAATTTCAAATTTTAGTTTTTATACTTGTCGGATATCAAACGGGTATGGTACGGTTATTTAACATCAATAACCCATCTTCAAACACCACTAAACCACCTTATCTATAAGTCGAAACGAATATATAATATGGTTTCTTATCATTCTGTCAATGAAGTATAGGAAACTCAGCAGACAGATGAAAGTGCAAGCCATCTCTTTCTTAAATTGTTTCTTTATGTCATGGCTTAGGTTGCTATGACTCACACTTTTCTCACAAGTAATCAAGTTATATTAGTTGAATACTCATTTCAATCTAGGCTAATCCAATTGCCTTTAAATTTATCTGATACCTTTTATAAATTTTTATATGATTTGGATCTGAACAAATAATATTCGTTGCTTTCTAGGAACCATAAAACCTGTCGCTTGAGGAAGTTCTCTTTAGAGAAGTATAACTATAAGCAGACATGGGTTGGATCCTCGCCCCTTCAACCTCTTTTGTCAAATTTGTACCACAATTACACACTTCAGACATAACCGCTAGCTTATATTAAAAGTTTAATGCATAGATGAGATATAGGCAACCAATTCAAAAAATAGAAAAGGTAAAGCTTTTATGGATTTGTCTCCTCTGCGGTTGGCTACCAACGGCAGAGGGACGGTTAGTAGATGTAAACTATCAGTACTGCTTTTGAAAACTCATTTACCTATTTCAAAAGAATTGGTAAGATGTGGCGGCTTCACCTGTGGATTACCACATAAGTAATCATACCCATTTTTTGCCTATATGACAATCATCAGGTGTGGGGTCACATTATGCCCGCCATATTAAACAGATAAAAAATACTTCACTGTCACAGGAATAAAATGGACTCACCCAATTCTTAGGAGAAGTGTCGAGAAAGTAGAAACGAATGACTGCTTGAAGTCGCGAGATATCTCGAGAACGGGAGATTATTGCCCTCAAACGGGAATCGACTTCTCTGAAACGGGAGATCATCGCTTCCAGAACGGGAACCGACATCTCGAGAACGGGAGATCATCGTCTCCAGGACGGGAACCGACATCTCGAGAATGAGAGATCATTACCTCCTGGACGGGATAAAACATAAAAAAAGAAATGAGGGTTCAGACTGACAGTCAAGTGGCCGTGATTGATTGGGTAAACTGCATCACTTGGACAAAACAGATTGGTAACTCACTAAATGGTTCTGACTAATTGGCTTGAAACCACAGGGAACTGCCATGTGATAGTGATTAATGGATGGCTGAGTGTGACAGATGTACGATAAAGAAGAAATGAGATTCCACGAATGAATGTTATCCTAGGTCTAACCTCATCTGATATTTTGATTATTTTTAATTAAACTCATACAATTAGGGAGATATATATGAGATCAATCTATTCAATAGAGACTAGAGAAGGAGACTTTAGACTCTATGGAATTTTTGGATTATCAAGCATTTCTTTACGTTTATTAACATTGATACAAATTTCATTGACGTTAATATATTTTTCCCAGATGGTAAAAATCCCTTACACACGTCTGAAAATTTTCAGAAACCCACGAGACTACTTCAACTATGTCTCAAATGCCAGTTGCCATTTTAACCCAACCTGTGGGGTCACCTCTTACCATCATTATCACCTCCAACTCCATATCATTTTTGAGCAATAACTCCATATCATTGATAAAATTTTTAAAGGTGTTCCAAAATCGTGGCCCTCAAAGTTTCCCCTTTTCTTCTTGAATCATACCTCTCTAATTAGTGCACTGAGAGCTCCCACATCCCCTTGCGCTTTAGCTTCTGAACATTTTAAAGTTTTATTAGAAGACAAATGCATAAAACCAAACATGGAAGGTTATGGTATTTTCAAGTTCTTTTTCTCACATGATATACAAATATAAAATGTTTGTTTCAATATCGATATATTATCAATATCAATATTATTGAGTGATTCACTATTAGATCACTTCACATGAATACTACATGGAGTTAATATCTTTTTACTTTTTAAGATTAAAAGTGATTTGTTTTGATAAAATCATAAAATGACTGTGATTGGCTTACATAGAGAAAGAAAATGAGAATAAGAAAAAGGTTAGCAAAATTAAGAACAATTAATCAAAATTAGACAAATATGAAAGAAAAAATCATGATTGTGGAATAATTAAACAAAATAGTGAACAAATTGAGTTTTTCATTCTCTGGTCAAACTTGTTCACAACGTAAATAAAACCAAGGAAGGGAGCCAATTTGAGAAAAAGAATACGATCCTTTTTTCTTCCATTAATGAAACGATATGTAACACTTTTTCTAAAACAAATGGTAATAGATTATAAATTATTACTGTTCACTTGAAATTAAGAAAGCAATATTAATTTGTTAGTACAAAAGGTTATTGTATAATAATATCGTTGACTTGATATTAATTATTTGTTTTTAGCTTTCAAATTGATATAACGATTTTCTTATCTACAAAACATTGAATGAGAAAGAAGCTTGCAAAGAAACATGAAATTGTAAAGGAAAAAAGTATTGAATAATTTTTATGTTTTTGGATCTCAAAAATCATTAAAAAAGAGAATCATAAGAATTTTATTTTCATTATTTAAAATAGAAAGCGGAAAACACTAATAATAGATGAAAACGTCTAGCAAAATCATATGTATAAATCCATATGATTTGGATATAGTTGTATTTACATCTCGTAATAATACGATACAGATCTTCAAAATATAAGAGTAACATTTATTATATTAATAATTTTGGTCACGTATTCTCTAATTCCTATTATTATTATTTTTAATATTCAAACATAACCTAAAGGAATTAGGTACAGTGCGACTCGTATCACTATCTTAAGAAGTAACCTTCATATTATGGTTATGTCTGTCAAATTATGCCACATAGATAAATGAACTAATTTTTATAATGAATGGGTATAGTTACATTGGATTAACGAGAGTTGGATGCATAATTTAAATAGTCATGTTGTGACTGTGTCATTCCATAGAGTGAAGTCTCTTAAACACGAGGGTGGACTGAGGAGATGATCAAAAGTTAATTTTTGACTTGTCGTATGCTCTAAATTGATCTGTGAACGCGGTCGGGAAGAGAGCTTTAATTCATATCGGGTAAATGATTAACAACTCTGTATTATATAACCATAATATATAAGTTAACCAGAATGACCAGACACCGTGCCCCTGCTCAGTGCTCTCAAAACGAACCTCAACGATTGGCTGCTCTGTAATTCACCATCTTCCTTTCAACCTCTCTCTTCTCTCTCTCTCGCAAGATTTCGGAGAACTTAACTATTTGGCCTAAGAATCCACAGATTCTGCTTCTAGTTTCTCTAAAACCCTAGAGAAACTACTGCTTTCTCCCATTTCCACCTTAGAGAGGTAGAAAGCTTTTCGTTCTTTTGTTCGTTCAGTTTAATTGCTTGGAGGACGGACAACAGCAAATTAAAACGAAGAACACTTTTTCGTCTTTCGTTTTTTCTCCCTAA
The DNA here is from genome assembly GCA_003255025.1 of Datisca glomerata. Lineage (NCBI taxonomy): Eukaryota > Viridiplantae > Streptophyta > Magnoliopsida > Cucurbitales > Datiscaceae > Datisca > Datisca glomerata. Next base: position 482,922 of record QANY01004399.1, on the reverse strand, counting down.
GTGTATCCACAGCCTAGCAAGCTAAATGGTTTCCTAAGGAGTTTTGGATTTCATTAACCTTTCAGATTTGAGTTACGGAAATTTGCTGAAAAATTCCGCTCTTATTATTCTGTTTCTTGAACAGTTATATATTTTGGACATCGATCTGTGTGTTTGGCTGGTTGGAAACAGTAGGATAAATATGCGATTTTTTGTTTCAGTTAGCTCACTTAACGCATAGAATCTCTAAATAGATTTTGCTATTTATTCATTTGTAAAGCTCGCTCTCTTGAAAAGCTTCAGATTCGAACGAACTTCGTTTTATTTTATCAATCTCAGGTTTATAGTAACCAAAGTAACCAATGCGAGTCTCAGGTACTTTCTTTTATATAATATCTCGGTTGTGATAGTCTCTTTTCCGCTATTCAGCTCGATTCAAACCTTAAAAATGGCGAGGAAGATGCTTATTGATGGGGAGCTAAGCAATCCGATTGAAGAAGAGGCGCGCTATGACTTTGATCTATTCGTAATTGGAGCTGGAAGCGGCGGGGTTCGTGCTGCCAGATTTTCAGCTAATTATGGAGCAAAGGTATAGTCACAAAAATTATAATTCACGAAGAGCATTGAAATTCAGGTTGTGCATGTTATCACCATTTCTACCAGTTCCATTATGATTTCTCGATCATCTAAGAAAACTAGTAATTTGGTAAATTATTAGATCGGTGTTCTGAGTTAAGTTGATAAAATTTGAATTTTCCAATCTTTACATAGCTGCTAGAGTGCAATTACTTTGAATTTCCATGTGGCAGTGGTACCGTTTTCCTTATAACTATTGTCATCTATTTTGTTTATCTTTTGGTTGTGAATAATTTTATACTGACGTTTGGAAATTGTGTTGGAAGGTCGGAATTTGTGAGCTTCCATTTCATCCTATCAGCTCTGAAGTAATTGGAGGAATTGGTGGAACGTACGTTAGGAGCTCTCAGTTTTGTTGTACCGTCCTCATCTTATTGGGCTGGGATTTCTGAAGTGAATTCATCCGAAATCATAACTTGTATTTTGGCTGTGTAGGTGTGTCATTCGTGGTTGTGTTCCCAAAAAGATCTTGGTGTATGGTGCATCTTTTCGTTCTGAGCTTGAGGTGTGAGAGACATATCTATGTCCTTTACATAATGAATTGCATTTTTCCATTTTTTTTATTGGATTGCGTTGATATCTCCTCCATCACCTATCCCAAATTTTAGTGTGTGTGTGTCTGTGTAAATAGATTGATGCATTCTACTTGATGATAATGATGAGCTGATGAACGTGTTTTGGTGATTGTCAGGATGCTAGGAATTATGGTTGGGAATTGAATGAAAAAGTAGATTTCAACTGGAAAAAACTTTTGCAGAAGAAGGTATATTATAATGTTCCCCTGTAGTGCATGCGATATCATTGACAAGCTTTGCCTTTGTATGGGACATGGTTCTCATATCATTGACATGTTTTGTTTCATCTTTTTTCTCATTTTATTTTTCTGGAGAGTTTCTTATATAATCTATTCTTTTAAATTCCATTTAAATCAATAAATTATGTTTCTTTTAAAAATATTATCTGAACACAATAATCGGAAAGTAACACAAATACACTGATTTCTTCTTATTACTTTTTTTATAAGTGACAAAATTTGTATTGCTGAAAAAATGCATAAAAACGGTTTGGAGGATGAGGCATCCTAACCGAACACCAAAGACTATGGCTAGTTTATACAAGCAGCCACCCAATTGGCATCAATCACCCCACCTGAGAATTTATATGGTCTTCTTATTACCATAAATATAGTTAACTGCAAATGCTAGACTAAATGACAGAGGAGCTTGATATCTTTCACTTCTCAAATCCATTTAAAAAAAAGAGTGAGAATTTATGAATGAATGAAGTGTATGGTCTATTTTTTTAGCATCTGAAAATCAGGTCAGATTTTATGGCTTTGATAAAATTGAACATTCCGTCAACAAGTTAATTGAATCTCTGGATATGTAGGCTTTTAATAATTGTCTTATGCGGGTTTGCTATAGCCAATACGTGGTAATGGTTTTTCCATGAAGGCCCTTTGGACTTATTTAAAATTGCATATTATTTATGTTCTTAAAATTTGTTAATCATAGTATGCTCATTAGGTACTATTCATTTTTAAGGTCAAGTCATTCTATTGAACTTGAATTAATAAACAACTCTATCAGACACATTTATAATGAATTTGAAACTGCAGACAGAAGAAATCGTCCGGTTGAATGGAATTTACAAGCGTTTACTGACAAATGCCGGGGTAAAAATGTACGAGGGGGAGGGAAGGATAGTTGGTCCAAATGAAGTTGAGGTGACACAGCTAGATGGCACTAAATTGTGCTATTCAGCAAAGAACATTTTGATTGCTACTGGAAGTAGGGCACATTTACCTGAAATTCCTGGGAAGGTAGATTCTCTGTTTTTTGTTTACTAATAGTTGAACTTGAAATAACATGTTTTACATGCTGAAAAGTCTTTATCATGAGTTTTTATCTCCATAAGAAAGCATTCAATGATGTTTGAGGGTTGAACAGGTGATGTTTATATAGGGTAGTTCGTTTAGTTGCCTCGTCTCTTCCTTTTTTATTAAATGGTTGTCTTTTAGTTTTTCAAGAAGCTATATGAAAATCACCTCCTTGATGGTATAATAGATGGCATTTACTTTTAAAGAATATTTGCTTAAGTTCGAACCGAGTATTTCTCATTTGCCATTACTTATGAAAGAAAAAAAGAACTTCATTTGCCTACAAAAAAAATTAGAAATTCTAATGCTAATCACCAGCTGGCAACAATTGTATGTGTAAAATGTGATCTCTGATCTCTGGATTAACATGTATGAATAAAGAAAGAAGAGAGAGGAGAGCAATAAGCACATTGAGACTTGATTGGTGTTTAAGGTCCTAAACCAATCTTTAATACCAAGTCGTTGATTTGAATACATTATATATATTACAAGATTCTGTTTTCCTATTCATTTTCTCTTTTTTACCTGTTTGGTCTTTGGTGTCATTCTTAGGAGTTGGGAATAACCTCTGACGAGGCACTGAGTTTGGACGAGTTGCCTAAACGTGTTGTGGTGCTCGGGGGAGGGTGAGTTTTTTTCTTTTCTTTTTATCAGTCTTGTTGTCTATATAGTTCATCTTCTTAGACTGATTATAAAAATAGATAGTCTTCTTAGAGTGCTTTAATGAGTAAGGGTGATTCTTTTTTTTATTTTTTTTGGTTATCAGGTACATTGCTGTTGAGTTTGCTTCAATATGGAATGGGATGGGTGTCACTGTTGATCTATGTTTCAGAAAGGAGCTTCCATTGAGGTTGTAATATCTTTTATGTTGACTATCCCCGATATGCTATTTGGCTGTATATGAGGCAAATCCACCTAAGTAGAACGAGAAGGGCGAATTAGAAATTGAAAGGAGCTAGAAGCTTATCTTTATCTTCTGGAAGAGTTTCTGATAGTCAAGAGGGTCTCTAAGAAGTGAATAGCATTTCTTTCTTTTGTTTATCACAAGATTTATTAATACATAAACTGTATAAGAGGCAGTCGCTTCTTAATCGTAAATACTTGCACAAATCCCATAATTTGCGTCGAAAATTATGCTGAAAAGATTACTTCTTGCTAGGATTTAATAACTGAAACTCACAATCTGGAATTTGATCTTACTAAAAATATAGATGATCAGAGTCTCAAATGTTACATCAAACTTATTCTTTGAAACTAAGATGTTAACCTTTCTGAACCACATACTATACTCTGTTACATGTAATCATGGTCTCCTTCTGCTCGATGAAATGGCATTTCTGATCTCTTTTGCGGGGAAACATTCTCCTGCAGAGGTTTTGATGATGAAATGAGGGCAGTGGTAGCAAGAAATCTTGAAGGCAGGGGAATTAATTTACACCCAAGAACAAGCTTGACAGAGGTACTTCTCACACCATTTCTGCTTATCTTGTTTCTCAATACTTTTTTACTTACTAATAACCTTTGCTGTTAACATCCATTTAACTTACTCTAACAAATATTTCTATAATTCAGTTGATCAAAACTGATGATGGAATAAAAGTTATTACAGATCATGGAGAAGAGTTGTTGGCAGATGTTGTTCTTTTCGCAACTGGTAATTATGATCCATCTATGATTTCAACCAATTGCTGGCAGGAAATTTAGACCTGAAATACTACATAATTGCTTTGATTATAACCTATAACAGTGACATTTTCTAAATAAGCAGTAGCAAGAATCCTGATAACTTTTAGGTAGTTGATCTTGCTTGCCTTTTGAGTTAAATGCATTTGTTGTTGATCTAAAATTTTATGAAGCAGATCAGTTAATTCAAACTGATAGATTTCTCTTTTCTTTTTGAGTAACCTTCTGGATGCTCAATTTCTTTCTTCCTTTTTTTTATACATCCGATGGGGATTATCTGGGTTGATTTGTGACTGTAGAGATACTGACTCTTTCTACATGTTTGTTTCTTTTTTCCTTCTAAATTCTTTTCCAAATTTGAGTAGTGACAAGCTTCTTCTTACAGGGCGTAGTCCAAATACAAAAAGGTTAAACTTGGGAGCAGTAGGTGTTGAAGTTGACAACACTGGTGCTGTAAAGGTGACTAGCTTTCTCTGTTTATACTTTTCCTACATGCCACTCATAGTTTAGTGCACAATTGAGACATGTTTCAGTATATTATTAAATACGAGAAATTGAGCTAGTCTATGAAGTTGGATCTAAGTTTATTATTAGGTTCAAACTTTTTACCAATCATTGAAGGAAAAATTGATGGCTTATTGGAGTTCGTGATTCTTACAATAAATAAACAAATTGAAATTTAGTGATTACTTATCCATTGGTGCAAATGAGGAAGGACATTTGCACATGAAGCGATGTGAGATTTTCGTTAAGTTTTGCCATGTGATCATTTTTAATCACTAAAAAGAAAAAATAACAAGATAAGTCTCTGCCCTTTCCCCTTTTTCTTGCAGGTAGATGAGTATTCATGCACGAATGTACCTAGCATATGGGCTGTCGGTGATGTTACAAACCGAATGAACCTCACGCCTGTGGCTTTGATGGAGGGAACATGCTTCGCAGTACGTTTCCTCTTGTGATTTTTTTCTCTACTAAATTCCGAGTAACAATATTGACTTTTTTTATAAGAAGTCTTTGAATAATAACTGGATGGAATACAAAATTTTATACCAAAACTGTCTGTTTATTTGCAGAAAACTGTTTTTGGTGGTCAACCTAGTATTCCAGACTACAGGGATATACCTTGTGCTGTGTTCTGGTAACATATATTTTACTTATCATTTAATTTCATGCGGAGGTTATGTTTTATTAACCTGATCCCTTCTGAGGAAAGAATGCTTGCTGCTGAAATTTATTATACTGAACTGGTTTGATTGGATATTCTGAAAGTTTACTTCATCTCAGAGGATCATCTTCATTCTTCGTTTGATTCTTAAGAAAAGTGTGTAATCCACGAATCCTTTCTTTTGGCTCATGTGCATTGTCTCTTTATACAACAACAAGATACATTCTATCAAAAGGAGGGAAAAGAAAATACTTGATAGTGTCTACTAGAGTTGTGAAAATTATCAATTTGTGAGCTAAAGCACTAGAAATCCTTTGAAGTGTTAAACTTATGCTGTCAACAAGCTACTGTTGATGGTCTAAGTAAACCATCTGGCTCACACTTATTAATAATAGCATGTTCAAACTTTGGGTAGGCAGACCATGTGAATGATTAATTCATATTTTTGCAATTTCAGCATACCACCTCTTTCTGTTGTGGGAGTCAGCGAAGAGCAAGCGATAGAGCAAGCAAACGGTGATGTTTTGGTGTTCACGTCATCATTTAATCCGATGAGGAATACTATCTCTGGGTATGAACCGTTTAAGATCTTCTAATCAATTTATGGTCTTCAATAAGAAGCAGCTAAGCTGCTACAGTTTATAAACTTGGGATTATAGCATGTTGTTAAACAAGAAATACATGGCCGCCATTTTAATAACTTTTTTGCTGAATTGTTTATTAAACTTACGATAATATCATACTATCTCTCCGTGTTTGTATTTGTATGTCTATGTATGTCTATGTGTTGTTTCCTTGACATCATGATTGAATTGAACTCTAATATGTATCTAAGCCAAGGGACAGTGCTTCAACAGTTACGTAGCTGCTATATACAGTTTGATATAATGACATGACTAATTTCTGATAGAAGTTAAATAACGTGTTCATTTTGCTTCCAGACGACAAGAAAAGACAGTTATGAAGCTTGTTGTAGATGCTGAGACTGATAAAGTCATCGGTGCGTCCATGAGCGGACCAGATGCTCCAGAAATTATGCAGGTATATTGTGATTATATAGTTTTGCCAATAGTTTTAGTTTCTCTTACTACTTTTGATAGTTGGCTTCCATGCATGATAAGTGGATCCCATCTACGTATATCTTAATGCTAAATTCGAAACCTAAGTATTGAATTAAACTATATAATATATTAATAAGCTAAGCGTGCGGAATGTCCGATGAACTCTATTTTTATCGGTTTACATTACAGTTCGGCTGAAATTGTAATTTAACTTTCTAATACAAATTTTTGTGTGTTGTACTCAGGGTATTGCTGTCGCTCTGAAATGTGGAGCAACCAAGGCACAGTTTGACTGCACAGTAAGTGTCACCTTCTAATCATTTATGTATTGCTAACTTCAAAAATTGCAGGAAATTAATTTGAGACACATTCGTACATGTTCAAGATTTAAACATGAAAAGAAAAATAAAAGAGAGATGAGATGATTAATATATATAGGCGTGGGAGGTTACATCTTACAGCATTAAGAAAACACCAGCATACACTTGGAGAATTAGTATCTGATCAAAATTATGATCAAATTAAAATCTGAGTCGAAGAAGAGAGTCCATTTTGAGACAAAAACCAAGTCTTTCAAGGAGTAAATAGTATGACAATACTAAAGATTGAGAAAATTGAATTCAAAATATACTTTCACCTGTGAGTTATTGGACTCTTGCACAACAACTATTATAGAACTATTATAGAGTTTGTAAAAAGATTTAGATCCACAATCTTGAATCTCCTATCCTGCACGCACTACGGCTCCTCTCAGAAAAAAATTTCTACTTGAATCATGAAATGAATAATTATTTTAATCATGACTTTTTCTTCTTCTTCCCTATTATTTGTAGCCTTGTAATGTGATACTTCTGAATTTGTATTTTGAGGGTTTAAAATTTGTCATCTTTCTCATCTCACTGAACTACTTCTCCAAACAGGTTGGAATACACCCTTCTGCTGCAGAGGAATTTGTTACCATGCGATCCGTGACCAGGAGAATCGCTGCAGATGGCAAACTCAAGACAAATCTGTAAAGACGTGTGTGGTAGGGAGGAAGAAGATTGACAATCAAACTGGGAACATATTTTTACAGCATAGGAAAAAAGAACAGATAATTAGAAAAGATGAATATATTTCTGTCACAATAAAAGCTATCACAGATCAGAATATTAAGAGCTTACAGAACTGCACAAGTATGATTTGTTCTTCGTTGATTTCTCTCATCATTGAAATTAAGAATTAGTCATTTCAGTTTTCGTTTAAAATTTTGATTTTGCCTAAAGGCTGTGTAACTCGGAACTTAAATGATCGTTGAATTTTGTTTACACTTGGTGTGATACGAGCCTAGACCCCGCAACCCATTTTGATTCTCTTCCCTTTATAGGATGGAAAACAATTTAAAATTTGTACAGAAGAGTTTTGTTATAAGAAATTTAATAAGTAGTGCAGGGGGCAGAGAATTACGTGGAAAATGGCACTTGAATAAGAATCCCCTTCGAATCATTTTAATTTATTCCATAGTATCTTAGGCAAATAAAATTTGTTAAATTTTATATTTGACATAAAAATTACTTGAAAAAAATGATACTTCTATACCCTAATTAGGGATTTCCATCGCTTGCCACTCCAAAAGCAAGGAATGGGGAAGGATGTGGGAAGAGCTAAGAGAGGCAGGCACACACGATCCTAAATCTCTTTGAAGTACTGCGTATTAAAATTTATAAAGCTAGAAAAGTTACAATTCCAAACACCATTTGTTAATACATAAAAAATTCTTCCTAGAGGCCATCCAGCAAAGCGATAGTAAGAAGAAGTGGAAGAGCCATCCAGGTGGAAATCTGGTGGCCAGCACTCATGCAGTGACTTCAAAGTTTGAAGTGTTGTTAAACGACTCGCCTGAGCCTTGTATACCCATTTTCAGTTTTCTCTTTTATTTCTTCATCAATAAACATTCCGACACAATTATAGGGAGGTAAACAAAACAAAGAAATCTTAGTATGAACTTAGAGATACATTAAGAGTCGTACCTATATCACTGTCTATCCTTTACATACGTCACAAATTGTATAACCATTGCCTTCGCAATATGGACATTTTGCTTCATCACCTACCCATTCCAAAAACTGCATCACAGAACCCGTATTACAACTTAATATTTATGATAATGGAACTAACGGGTGAAAACTGAGCATCTCATAAGTGTGCGAGTGTTTGTATAAAGATTATTTCAATGTTACCACTCTTACCTGTGGTTCAATATTTGGCTCGCCTGTTCCATCACATTCTGGGACACAGAAAACAAGTTAGTTACTGGAGGGCTTTGAATTAATTTCATCGCTAAACAAACTCTCCCCCAATTTCCCTATGAAAGACTTCAGATCCTTTTTATGTTTAGAAACGAAAAATTAATCCTGGCTGGTAAATATTTCTTTCACAGTAATTTAAATTACTAAGGGGGAATATATTGGGCTGCAATTCAAATTTCAGTCACTAGCCTAGGTTGGAGACAACTTATCTGTGTTTCATAGTAATTCTGGCCACAGGAAGCATCATTGTCCCTCTAAGGTCAATGAAAATGCAGGCCGAAAGATCCTGTCAATCATTTGTCAAAATCCTAGTTCTAGTTGTTTCCCCTCTTCCGGGCTAGACCAGCATGCATATACTATTTAATTTCTTAATTTCTTAATTCCTAGTTCTAGTCGTTGCAACCTCTTCTGCTAGAAACAGCTATGTTAATCACTTCGATAAAGAGGGTTAAAATGGGATAGACAATTATGCACCTGTACACATAAGACGGCTCTCCCCGCGACATGTAAGGCACTTAGTTGTGCTACCCTTGCCCTTGCTTTCAGCATCTTTTCTTTTAATTCCAGCAAGTCTAGAGGGTTCTTCCCACCGATTCTCTCCTAGAAGAAAAACTCGATGTTGAGACACTTCCACCTCTGTAACACCTTGTTCCTTGATAACTTTCTGATGAACCTCTGAAATGTCAGCTACAGAAGCAACTGCTGCTCCATTAGCACCTTCCTGAAAGACACCATAATCTGCTTATCCAAAGCCTACTAATGGTCTAGTGGCATTTGTATTAAAAAAATTTATCATCCAAAGTCACCAAGCGAAACCACTCCAGCATGCTTTTCTTCATTTCTTTCATGGCACAATAACTATATGATTGATTGCAAGCTCCATTATGATATGAAGTGGCTACTGCACTACATTACTACTAGCACCTCATGTAAATCTACATCTTATTGTACCATTTGTCAGTCATTCGTCATGAGAAAACAGAAATAATCATTAGAGCACATGGAATTTGAAACACAATATTGACCACTCGGAAGAGTAAAAAATTAGACAATCATTAGAACACATGGAATTTTTAAACTGAAATAATTTTGATGAGCCTCAAAAGGTCATGTTCTTGAACTAAATCAGAATAAGGTAAATAGAAATAATCTAGATAGATCTAGTAACCAGTTTAGCTATAAGAAAACCATGAAATGAGAACCGAGCATCAGTTGCATCCCACTACTGAAAGCTACTATTAGTTATATGACATAGTACTGACCGAATATCAGTTGCATCCCACTCACTGAAAGCTAATATTAGTATTATGTCATAGCATCACCATTTAAGAAATGAACACAATGACGCAACACCATCCAACTGTGGCTTCATTCCATCAAGTTTGGAGTCAGATAAGTAACCAGGACAACCAGGAAAGCATAAACACAGTAATGGCAGCTAAGGTTGAGTTGGTAGTTAAGACAGATAGAACATACGTTTGGCATGACCCTTGGAGTACTCTTCTGATTGAAGCCAACATCTTCAGTAATTTTCTCCACGTATAACCTTTCAAGAAGCTCTGCAGTCATTATCCCATCTTCTGGGGCACCTAATGTGGCCTGTTGAGCAATGCCACGAATTTGGTGACATTAGAAAGTCATCTAAAGATAAAACAAAAATCATCTAAAGATAAAACAAATCATCCCATATGTTTGTCACACTATTCTGGCAGAATGACGCAACACCTGATAATTGCAGAAATATTGTTCACGCATAAGAAAAATATATCATGGTTTTGCGACATACTTGCCAAGTCTTCACAGCACGCTCCGTCCCACTTGAGAAGCTGGAAAATTCCATGTCTTCCTCACCCGAGTAGAATCCTAACTTTTGCAATGCTTCCTATCATTTCAGAGCCGCACAATGCACAGCCAGCCAAAGAGGAATATTTTCAGTTCTATCCATCATATAAACTATTATGGCAATGCAAATGGTCCATGATTTTTAATGACCATATAGCCAATAACACATGACGCTTATTCCTACCGGAAACTTCACCTTGAATTTCAGTATCGACTTCAGTGTAAAAAAACCACATGTTTATCACAAATACTCAGCATCATGCTGGTTATGTGATGTATACTGAATCTAGTCAAGGACTCACTCTTAACACTATTCACTAGTTATGTGATGTACACTGAATCTAGTCATGGACTCACTGGGCATAATCTTGATGAATATTCTGATTGAGTACGAAGTCATATGCTACTAAAACTGAGAATAGTCGAAGATTTTTTAAGAATATAATCTACTAGTCCATATGCTCGTTCTCCAGTACTCATCAAATGTCTACAGACCTACAGGTCTGCTGCTTAGTGCTTACTAGCACAAGCTCAGTAAAATCTAATTCCAAGATTTTGTCACACAAACATATGAAAATAAAACGCAACACGAAACTTAGAACTCGCCTTCTATTTTTTGAGAGAAGAAATGTGAATTGCGATCAGACCTGCATCGCTCGGATCTCTTCTCCTTCCGATCCTTTCCTCAAAGTCCTTCTCTTCTTCTTCACTGTCTCTTCTACTTTCTCTCTATCGGAAATTCTAACTACTTCTTCAACAATAACGTCCTTCTCAACCTCCTCGTTCTGTTTAATTGGTTTCTCCTCGAAAACTATTGAACTCGCACTGGAGCCGCTGTCCGTAATCAGATTTTTCTCATTCAACGCCTGCAATAAGCCAGCGATAGTGGTAATCGTCTCCGACACCGAAGTCGCTCCTCCTTGAACCAAATTCTGTCGCTCTAGAGTTTGGATTTGGAGCTTGAGGTCCGAAATTTCGCGGAGAAGAGACTCGCGCTCGCTGGACCACCTCTGCTCCTCTCGGAGCCAGCGCTGCTCTTCGCGAAACCAACGTTGCTCCTCACGGAGCCATCGAATCTCCTCGCGATCGTAGTCGGAATGAATGGAAGAGTAAGAAATTATGGACTTCAAAGAAAGCACGTGTAGAGACGGTTTGGGCGTTGAGAAGAGGGAGAATGTGGAGGGAAAATATGCATTTCGTTTGTGATGGAGAGGACAATTCAGAGGGAGAGGAAGTGATGAAGACATTGAAATATTAGACACTGCAGACAGAGAGCGGAACAGCAGGAAACGAAGTATGGAGATGATGATATTTATTGGTGCGTGTGAGGATATTTGCAGGCTTTCCTCTGACTGTAAGTTTAAACCACACGTTTGAGGAAAAAAGCAGGTGGCGGGAAGCTAACGGATCTGTCCACTGAGTACAATTCCAGATACGGGACTATTCATGGGACAGTATGAGAAATTGTGCTCGTAGTGTCCATGAATTGAAAAAATAGTATTCTCTCAAGTTACCATTAATATTTGTTAGACAACTGGTGCTTGTGATTAATTTACAGTGTTCCGTTAAAAATATGGAACACTATTGAACATGTAAAAAGTGTTCCCTACCACGTGAACAAATGACCTACTCAAGATCCGCCAAAAATGTCAAAAAAACAAAAATGTTTGGGGACTGAAATCGCGAGATATTCACAAATGGAAAATCGTCACTTCAAGAACGGAACCAATATATTAAAAATAAAGGATCATCACTTCAAGAAGAGACTGATCTCAAGAACGAAGAATCATCACTTCAAGACGAGACTCATCTCGAGGACGGAGAATCATCACTTCAAGAACGGAACCAACATCTCGAGAACGGGTGATCATCACTTCAAGACGGGACCCCATCTCAAGAATGAGGTCATCACCTCGAGAACATGATAGAACATCAAAACGGAAAAGGGTCCGGACCGACAATCAAGTGACCGTGATTGATTAAGTAATTTGGGTGACACGGACAAGACAGATTGGCAGGCCACCAAGTGACTCTAACTGATTGCCTCAGAACTACAAGGAATCATCAAGTGACAGTGATTGATGTGCGGCTGAGTGAGATAGATGAAAATAAGAAAGGAAAAGAAACTCGTACCGAGTAGAGAGGATCCCCACGAACAGGTGTTGTACCTAGGCTTAATGAGTGCCTCACCTTATATTTACTATTTTAATCAAATCTATGCAACTAGAGAAGTCTATATAAGGCCAATGTATTCAATAAAATAGGACATTCAAGGTAATCCGGACAGAGATGACACGTGACATTTACTCCTTATAATTTCTGACTATCACCATTTCCCTCTACCTCATTAATACTCACTTAAGTTGATCCTTATCAATGATCTTCCCGTAAACTTGAACAGGACAAGAAAAATACTTTACATTTTGGCTCTTTCATTGAGTGCCTGAGAAAAAAGCTCAAAGGACCTACCATACAAAACCATAAACATGCCTAGAACTAGATCCAACACGGCTCTAAATGGAGACAACAGGCCCAAAAATGAAGATGAGCATGTAAATCAACCGACCCCACCCACGAAAATGCTATAGACAATCCTGAACGGGTTACACGAGATGGAAAGAAGGAATACTGAATCCATAAATGATGCATGACAGAATGTACAAGAGCAAATCAACACGCTCTAGCAGGAACTCGTGAAAACGCGAGCAGAGGTCAGTCATCGGGTGAATGATGATGAACAAGAAATCCACTCCGAGGGCAACCAACGAGACGAAAGGCAAGGGGACCGCGAGAACGATAGAAACATACGATGGGAAGAAGAAGTCCAATCGTAAAACCTTGTGAAGGAAACTACGGGAGAGGTTCGAAAATCTTGAGTCATGTCAAAAGAAGCAATCGAGGAATTGTTTGACCAAAAGATGATGGAGATAAAGAATCTCGGGAGTACGAGAAAAATGACCTTGAGTCTATTATCAGGACGCCATTAAGCCTAGAAGTTCTAGCAGTACCCGTACCCAAAAAATTTGTTATGCCCAAGTTCAAATGCGACGAAGGAAATTCTAATCGCGTAGACCATCTTCGACGATTCAAAAAAGACATGGCGTTATACCAACATGAAGACAAACTTATGTGTAGAATGTTCCCTACCAGTTTAGACGGGACGACTTTGAAATGTTACCACTCCTTACCAATGCACTCAATCACAAACTTCGCATTATGTCTTCCATTTTTATAGATAATTAATCAACATACTGTACCATCATGAAAGACTCAGAACATTTAATGACGATCTCCACCAATGAAGGGGAGTCCCTGCTGAGTACACTCACCACTTTAAAGATGAAATGGTCAAGGTCGAGAACTGCGACGATCGGTTCGCCAGATTGGCCTTTCGACGAGGTCTGGATCCAGAGTCACCATTCTTCGAGGGCATGTTCAAAGTGAAGCCCCTTTCCATTGTAGAGGTTTTCCAATGGGCGTGAGCCTATATTACATTACAAGAAGAGAAGAAGAGTATGCGAAGAGCGGTTGAATGGAAGGAAGAAGAATCCCGGAAGCGGGATATAAGCTTAAGACCTGACGGAAGGAAGCATGATGAAATGGAAAGAACGAATGGGAAGAAAGTCCAACAAAACGGGAATACCCACCGGAGGTGAGATTTTGACAGAATCCACCCGAGGGACAAGGTTTCCGCACCGTTGACCATCCCGATCAACCAATTACTAGAGACAATTAAAGACAAACTTTACTGAAAATACTAGCCCCGCTCACTAAGGAACCTAGTTACAAAGATAAAGACAAATATTGCTCCTATCATAAGAGCAACATACATTACACGCAAGACTGTTTCTAGCTCTAAGACTATATTGAGCAACTGATCAAAGAAGGATAACTTAGCCAATTTGTGAAAAGAGATGAACATAATAACGAGACTAAGAAAGACAGCCGAGAAGAAGATGGGAGGGATAAGGGGAAACGGCCCCTCCGCATCGTCGATATGGTTATAGCATAAACCGAGCAAGAAAGGACAACAAGAAAGGAAAGAAAGATATATTGCAAGCGGCCAATGTTAGAAATACATCAGCAGAAGCTCTCGAGCGGCAACGGGAACTCACCGCTAGTGTTTGGCGACCCCGATCTAGAACACGACGAACACCACAATGATGCCCTTGTCATTTTGATTCAGGTTGACAACTTCTTGTTAAAAATAGTCTTGGTAGACGATGGAAGCGCAGTGAACATCTTATATCCGGCGACCGTGAAGAAAATGTCATTGGGAGGTCAAAAATTACAAGGAACGTTACAAACATTGATCAGTTTCAACGGAGTCATCAGCTACTCAGAAAGAACCCTAACACTTTGTTTAACTATATGAGCGAATTCATGGTACTGGGAACAAATTCCTCGTACAACGCAATCCTAAGAAGGACCTGGCTCCACAAAATGAAGGTTGTACCCTCAAAATTCTACTAAGTGTTGAAATACCCATCCACTGAAGGAGTGAAAGCGATAAAAGGCGACCAGGCTACAACTCGTATCTGTTCAGTAACCGCTTTAGAATATACAAAGAAAAGAGCTACGAAAAAGGCTGAAGGACCTGCAGATTTTGAGCAATTATAGGGAGACGAGTAATATGACCCAAGGTACGAGGCGAGAGAGGAAAAAGAGCCAATATGCTTAGAGGAAGGGACCAAGAAAATAATAAATGTTGGTATTCGTCTCGAAGAAAATGAGAAAAAGAAGTTGGTAGAATTCCTAAGGGAAAACAAAGATATGTTTACAACGACAGCGTAGGAAATGCCCGGCATCCCAGAAGAGATCATCTGCCACAGGTTGAACATTAATCCCACTATGAAACCTGTGAAACAAAAAAGAGAAGCTTCACCCTTGAACGGAATCAAGCGATCAAATAGGAGGTTGAGAAGCTTTTAGCAGCATGTTTCATTAGAGAAGTGAACTACCCCAAATGACTGGCTAACGTAGTAATGGTACAAAAGAAGAATGGAAAGTCAAGAATCTGCGTCGACTTCACTGACCTAAACAAAGTATGCCTCGAAGACGAATACCCGCTACCAAGGGTAGATCAAATGGTGGATGCCAGTTCTGGCCACGAACTCCTCAGCTTCATGGATGCTTACTAAGGTTATAATCATGTGAAAATATTTCAACCCGATCAGGAAAAACTTCCTTCATTATTGACTACAACGTCTATTACTACAAAGTCATGCCCTCTGGTCTAAAGAATGCAGGTGCAGCTTACCAAAGGCTGGTGAACAAAGTCTTTCGTTAGCAAATTGGAAGAATATGGAAGTCTATGTTGATGACATGCTGGTCAAGAGTGAGAAGCGGGGACACCACATTCAGGACCTTGAAGAATCCTTCGATGTTATAAGGTAAAATTTCATGAAGCTAAACCTAGAGAAATACACTTTTGGAGTGTCAACAGGAAAATTCCTCGGACATCTAATTAAACAATGGGGAATCAAAGTAAACCTAGATCAAGTAAAGACGATTGTAGAAATGAGATCCCCGCGAAACCTCAAAGAAATCTAAGGGTTAACGGAAAGATTGACCGTCCTGAACAGGTTCATCTCCAGGTCAACGGACAGATGCAAACCTTTCTTTGAAAGATTGTTAAAAACTCCGTGAGCGGTTGGAATGAGGACTATGAAGAAGCCTTTACCAAAATTAAGGAGTACCTAACTACCCCCATTTACTCTCTAAACTTATTCCCGACGAGTAACTTCTGCTGTACGTAGCCATCTTAATGGGAGCACCCAGCGCAGTACTCATCAAAGAAGAACAAAGGAATGGAGAAACTAGTACTGGCAATTATAACTGCAGCACGGAAGTGAAGGCCCTACTTCTAAACCCACAGCATCAGAGTATTGACTGATTTCCCCATTAAAAAGCCTTCACTCGACGGAGGAAAGCGGGAGAATAGCAAAATGGTCAATTGAGCTGAACCAATACGACATCAGTTACGAGCCCCGAGCTTCAATAAAATTATATGCATTAGCGGGTTTTGTAGTCGACTTCATAGGAGGAGAGGTTGAGCAGGATGCCCACCAAACGGGAGAAAATGGAGCTTCGATGCTCTTTGTAGACGGTGCCTCAAATAGTAGAGGAGACAGAGCAGGGGTTGTGGCACAAACTCCCTTTCGGGAAATATTTGAGCACTCCATCTCCGAATTTAGTGCATCAAATAATGAAATGGAGTATGAAGCACTAATCGTGGGAGTATCCCTGCTACGGGAATATGAGGTAGCTAAGGTTAAAATTTTCTGCGATTCCATGTTAATCGTAAAACAAGTCGCAGGGGAATACTTAGCAAAAGATGAACGGATGATAAAATACTTACAATGGGTGAAATCTCTCCTTAGTACGCTAAAATATTATGAAATCCAGCAAATTCTGAGAATGAAGATCGGGCATGCTGATACCCTAGCAAACCTAGGATCTTCATTACACCTCCCTTATAGAAGGAACGTCCCCATAGAAGTTCTAAAAAAACCAAGCATCTCGCTCCCATTGACTAACATGGCTGATGTAGTAGTTGAATGAGAGCCCAGTTGGTAGGACGACACAATCCGCTTACTTGAATAAAGAAAGCTTCCTAAAGATAAAATACTTGCCAAAAGGATGCGACAACGGAGTATCAGGTACACGATGATTAACATGGTATTATATAAGATAATGTTTGCAGGACCGTACTTAAAGTGCCTACAAGAAAAAGAAGCCCAATATGTGCTAGCAAAAATTCATGAGGCAATATGTGGAACCACACTTGGGGCATATCACTAGCCCATAAAGTCATGTATGAAGGATACTACTTGCCCCAATGCATTAAGATGCCAAACAATATGCAAAAAGGTGCGACAAGTGTTAGCGTTTCACGCTCATAGCAAAAATGACCCCCCGGGGACCTCAAAATTGTGGCTAGTCTTTGGCCATTCGTGCAATGGGCCTTATACATTGTTGGACCATTCCCCATGACACTTGCCCAATTTTTTTTGTTAGTTACAACTGACTATTTCACTAAGTGGATCGAGGACGAAGCCTTTGCCATAATTCGTGAAAAAGAAGTAAAAGAGATCCTATGGAAGAACTTGGTGTGCATGTATGGGATCCCCCAGATCTTGGTATCTGACAACGGACTTCAGGTCACTGGGAACTTGGTAAATATATTTTGTAAAGATATGAAAATCATGAATCACTTCCCCACACCTTACTACCCACAGGGGAACGGGCAAGCCGAAAGATCAAACCGAGTTATACTTGATAATTTGAAGAAACGACTGGAATCCGTAAAATAAAAATGGGTAGAAGAACTATCCGCAGTCTTATGGGCATACAGAATGACCCCAAGAAAAACTACAGGAGAAACCTAATTGCATTAGAATACAAAGCAAAAGTAGTCATTTTTTATAGAAATTGGAAGCCCTACCATCATATCCAAACTAAATGAACAACAAAATGGAGAGCTAATAAAAAAGGGTCTCGATGAACTAGATGAAAGAAGAGAAGCGGTCCTGATCAGAATGACCTGTTATAATCAGAAAAAGGAGATTTTATTTCCAGAAGAAAGTAAGGAAACATGAATTCCAAACAGGAGAACTGGTCCCCAGAAAAATCTTTCAAATGGAAGGGAACCTCGTGCCAACATGAGAAGGACCGTACATCATCCGTATAATACTAGGAAGCGATTATTACCACTTGGAAACAAGATAAGGAACGGAATTGCAGAATCCATGGAACACAATTCATCTGAAAAAAATATTTTTGTGTAAAGAATGTAAAAGATCCATTATAATGAGACATCTTCCCTGTGATTTTTTCCGCAAAGGTTTTCCACATAAAAATATTGGCGTTAAATTTATCTCCTCAACACTACTCCCAGAAGGAACTAAAGGCACTAAAAAGTCCTTAGAATGAGCATTTCATAAATCCTACTTTCAAAAGGAACTGAGAACATTAAAAAGTAGTTGGGAAGGACAGTTCATAAGTCATACTCTCAGAAAGAACTAATGGCATTAAAAAGTTCTTAAGATGGGTAGTTCATAAGTCATACTTCTAGAAGGAACTAAGGACATTAAGAACTCCTTGAGAGGGGCAGTTCATAAGTTCTACTACTAGAAGGAACTAAGGGCATTACAAAGTTCTTGGAAGAGGCAATTTATAAGTCCTACTCCAAGAAGGAACTAAAGACACTAAAAAATCCTTGGGAGGGGTAGTTCATAAGTCCTTGGGAGGGGTAGTTCATAAGTCCTACTCTTATAAGGAACTAAGGGCATTAACTGAAGGAGAAATCGTGGAAGCAGGTGACTCCAATGAGAGCCGCTTACAATAAACAAAAAAGAAGTTCCAACCCCAACAGATGAAAAGTAGAAATGGACAAAACAGGTGGACGCACTCTTGCCTAAACATTTCTTGAAATAAGCTTCCGGGTATTTAAACGATTAAGTAGTCTATAACTTTACTTGAATGAAAACCATTAAAAGGAGAAATACCTTTTATTACTTTTGGAGATTTACTAAAAGGGGATGGGGTCGATTGATAAAACATTTACTAAAGAATGAAAGGAAATGGCAAAAGCATACTGAGGAAAATAGTCACTTCATTAAAAAGCGAGAAAGTTACAAAGAAATTCCTAAATAAAAGAGAATAAGAAAAATAAAAAAAAGACGAGAAAAGGAAAATGATGTTAATTCTCTGCGGGAAGCTTAGCCTCGGGATCAACGGGCTCATCAAGAAGGGGGACCAGCGATATATGAGGAGGCTTATCAGTCTTAGCGTCGTGGTAACCCGCCGTGTAGGCCATTTACTCATACTTGTCGACCATGGCCTGGTACTCGGCCACAAGACCAGCCTCCCGTTCACTTGACTTAGCCAACGTGTCCTCGGCCTCAGCCAACCTTGCCTCAACAAATAGACAAGTTCTCCCTACTTATCTCGATGGACCTCTCCGCCTTCTGCACAGACCACTCGAGCTTCGACTTCTTAGCCAAGGCCGCTTCAAGTTTGAAAGTTAGACGGGCATTAACCAGTTGAAGGTCAGCCTTCACCTTCTTGAGATCATCGCGTTCAGAGGCAACAACACCATATGCTTTGGTGGTCGCCATAACCTTTTTCTTACAGTTGGTTACCTCCTCCTCGACAGTATGAATATCTTCTTGTAGCCCGTTGTGGTAAGTCACGGCCTGTTCAAAAAGAGTTAGCCAAAATTGGGAAAAGATTTTCCTAGGAAAAACAAGAAAGACAAGAATAAAAGACCTGCATAAGAACATGACTCAGCCTGATAACCTTATCGTGAATAGACAGCTGGAAGAGTACATGAGCATCCACCTCAGATACGATCCCCTTCGCAACCACATACGAAGAATGGGAATCCTTCAAAAAGCTAACATCGGTATGAAATGGCGGAGCCGTGGGGTATCGGCCACCGCCAGACACCCATCTCTTCAGACAGACGTGGAGAACCAGAGGGAGGGGAGACCGGCTTCTTCAAAGGCGAGAGGGGAGATGCGGTGGTCTCCCTTGCATCATGGGGAATCTCATCAGCAATGAGGAGATCAGTATTAGGGACAGGAAGATCGGGGACGGAGGGGAGTAACATCCCTTGAAGCGGCAACTGAAGAGCTGGCGTTCCCCATTTTCTGACGCTTACCCTCGCCAGGCCTCCCCATAAATTTCTCCTCCTATGCTTAGACATCTCAAGCTCATTGTACACAAAACAAAAAATTGCATCTTGGTCTTCTGCCTCTTCCCAAGCAACTTTATGTTGAGCCTCACACGCTCTTTCTTCCTAGTCAAACCCCTCGTCTTCCCGTTCTAATTCTGAAGTATCAGAAGAGCTTGACGAGATGATTTGATGGAAGACGGGAACCAAGATTACAATAGGAATAGCCTGAGGAATTTCTATCGCAGAAGATGATGTGGCAACGAATTCAACAACGAGAATGGGCATAACCGCAACTTTGATCTCTCTCCTTATAGGCGACACGGAGTCACGAGACAACTTCTTTCGGGGTGAAAGATCTCTTGTTCAGATTCTTATCTGGAAAAAAACAACAAAGGTTAGAACTTAGAAAAGATAAACTCAAACAAATGAAAACAATAAAGTTAAAACAATAGCATAAAGATAAAATGAAAGGAGGGCTCCGACCACTTACTGAACTCTCTCCAGATCCGGGGAACGACCCAACGACCGCCACCACTCCAGTTTCCACCTACAAGAAGTATACCCTCCTTCTAGCCTTTATCCCCGATGGGGAGGTCAGTAACTAGTCCTCTCCATTTCTCACTCGCGCGGGGAGCCAAGTAATAGGACAATTTGTGCCTTTTCACTATGTACATGGCGCGAATTTCATCTACCTCTATATTTAAATTATGCCTCCTTTTGAGGACTTCAATCCCTAGAAGAACCCTATAAGTACTAGGGGTATATTGGGAAGGAGCGAGGTTGAAAGTGCAAAAGAACTCTTGGAAAAGAGGAGAGAAGGGGAGCTTTAAACCTAATGCTATGTACATTGGGGCTAAATAAATTTGGTAGGGAGGATTACATGGGGAAGATTTAAGGATTCCTTCCTCAAAACCGCAAACTACATTTGGTGGGAAGACGTCCCCGTGAAGGGCAAGACAACGGTTAAATTCATTCTTATTCCTAACTAAGGGAACGATCATCTTAAATGGGTGTTCCTCCATTACTACTGGAAGAAGGAATGCAAAATAGAAAAGATGAGAAGAAAATAAGTAACGAAGGCGAAGAGGGGAGAAGGGAAAACTTATAGAAGACAGGAATGAGCGTGAGAAAAAAATGAGGGAAACCTAGGTTATATAGGCTACGGACGCCAAAAACAAGTTAAAAACGTTTAATGGATTGGGAGATGAAAAGACACCGATTTTGAAAAGGGGGAAAGGCAAACGACGAACGCATAGGGAAGAGACACAAAGTAATAATTACAGTCAATCCACCTAAAACGGGCGAGCCAATGATAACACGACAACTATAGAAGAGAAAACCTAACATGTTAGCAACCTTAGAAACGAGGCAATGATGGTATATCGTCTCATTGTTTAAATACTTAATGTTTTGCAGATAAAAGAAGATCCTAAATTGATGAAAGTGAATCAAGAATAGCTGTTCTCCCAAAATGGGACGTGCTAAGAGCATTCATTGCACATCGACGAAGCATTGCCGAAGAGCAATGGGGGGCAAATGATTAGGTAAAAGGTGTTCGCTGTCACGTGGAAAAAGGGACCTACCCAAGACCCGCGGAAAATGTCAAAAAAGCATAAACGGGTGGGGGACTGAAGTCTCGAGATATTCACAAACGGGGAATCATCACTTCAAGAACGGAACCAACATCTCGAGAATGAGGGATCATCACTTCAAGACGGGACCGATCTCGAGAATGGGGAATCATCACTTCAAGACGAGACCCATCTCAAGAACGGGGAATCGTCACTTCAAGAATGAAACCAATATCTCGAGAACGGGGGATCATCACTTCAAGACGGGACCCCATCTCGAGAATGAGGTCATCACCTCAAGGATTGGACATAACACCAAATCGGAAAAAGGGTTCGGACCGACAATCAAGTGGTCGTGATTGATTAGGTAATATGGGTGACCCGAACAAAACAGATTGGTAAGCCACCAAGTGGCTCTGACTGATTGGCTCGGAACCACAGAGAATCGTCTAGTGGCAGTGATTGATTGACGACTGAGTGAGACAGATGAAATTAAGAAAGAGAAGGAAACCCATACCGAGTAGAGATGATCTTCACGAACATGTGTTATACCTATGCAACTAGGAAAGTCTATATAAGGCTAATATATTTAATAAAACAGGACATTCAAGACAATCCATACAGGGATGACACAAGACATTTACTTCTTATAATTTATGACTATCACCATTTTTCTCTATCTCATTATTACTCACTTAAGTTTATCCTTATTAATGATCTTCCCTTAATCTTGATCATGACAGGAAAAATCCTTTACAATCACTTAGTTAAAATCGGCGCATATATAACTAAT
Source organism: Datisca glomerata (assembly GCA_003255025.1). Taxonomy (NCBI): domain Eukaryota; kingdom Viridiplantae; phylum Streptophyta; class Magnoliopsida; order Cucurbitales; family Datiscaceae; genus Datisca; species Datisca glomerata. The sequence continues at coordinate 460,343 of QANY01004399.1, read as the reverse complement.
CATGGTACATATATACCATGAACATTACTCATGTATTGAATAGAGACTGGCACCTAGAAAAGTGCATGTTCATAGCTGTGATTTTGGAAACATACTTCAGTATGACATTTTTGCAACACTTGGCGTGTGCCGATCGCTCAGAACACTTTGGTTTGCGCTGAAGTTGTGATATTTGAGATTATTGATGCATGGCCTTTTTCAAGGATATTTTCCATGGTGTACAAACTTGGGAGGTATCCACCAGATTGACCACCTTCTCAAATAGCAACAAGACCAGTTTTACGTGCTCTGACGTATTAAATTTTGTTTAGTTCATGTACAATAAATATATACATTATTAATGGATGAATCAAAAGTCGACGCGAGTACTTGTATCTAAAAACATTTTCATTCAATTAAATATAAATAATTTAATTAATACCGGGTGTTGTTTAAGAGTGCTTATATTTAAAAACATTTTCATTCAATTAAATATAACTAATTTAATTAGTAATCACTTCAAATCTAGAAACACTCGTAATTACTTTGTACCATATTATTTTTTACTTTGCAAATATTTTACATGAAACACTTTCAACGACCATAATGCATGTCAATATAAAACACTTGTGAAAGAAATACGAGTTCAAAAAAGTATTTCCTCTTCCAAACAAAAGCACTCCCAAACTCACACCCTAAATAAACTTATCATTATATCATCAATTATAGTTCCCCGATAAATAAACTAACAAGATACACAAATTACGTTTGAAGGAAAGAAAAAGAAACATAATTTGATAAGCGCAGGAAGAATGTAGCATGCGTTCTGAAAGTTAAAGACAACGTGGTTGTGTCATGCACAATTAACTTGACTTATTGTGGACAGAACAAAATTCAAATCCCTGCAATTTTATGGTTCAGAATATTCGAAATTGCAGATTGAATGAAGTATTAACTAATCACCAAATTATACAATATAGCAGAATTAACACAAAGGAATAGCTTCGAAAAACAGAATCACCATTGTCTCAGAAACTTCCGTCCCCCAGGGACGGCCTCCTCATTTACATAAAAGAACCTCAAAATAATAATACCCTTTCCATGAACACGACTTCTTGTTCAACCTAGCCGCCAATTTTAATAGAGAGAACTTATTGCCCAGAGTAACCAATTCAATACCATATGTAAATACCATGGAGTTCTTCTCACCACTACAGTGTACACACGGAGAATGGTATAAGCTTTTACAACTATCTGAGAAAAGGTTTGACAGCAACCTGGTTAGTTCTGTCGCCAAAACATTAGGTGGTGCTCTTTCATGCTTAGTCCAGCTTCACATTCGAATATAGGAGTGTGTCCCTCGTGAGTGGCATGTTTAAAAGGAAGAGGACCTGTAGAAAGGAGAGAGAGCAGTTACCCAGTTAGCGCATTGCATTATTATCTTCCAATCACAGAACTGTACAAGGCCTCGCCATATCTCCTATGGCATTCTGTCATTTTGATTTGGATCTTATAATATAAAGATCATTGTGGTAAAGTTGGAGCTGAGGGAATCTTACTTTCAGACAAGCAAGCTAAAATTCTCATAGGATAAGATAGATCAGTCAAAAATTATCACGTGATGATGTCAAATGCAGGACTGGCTTTTAAGACAGCAACTACCAATTTCACTACCAGAAAATTTAATATTTTCCATAGAATAGTAACAAGAAAGAATGGTTGGTGATGTAGAGGAGACAAGTTGCGTATTTTACCCCTAAAAGAGTCGCAATCAACAGGATGATTCCAGTAAGCCAAGCAAGTGTAGTTCTAACCAAGATGACTTCGGCAAATGAATTCCTTGATTTTTCGGTCTCCAACAACCAACGTGGAGTTGGCTGATGAGTGGAAACCACATTCATCATTTGGCCCGACTCTGAAAGAGGTGTTCCAGAAGAGAAAATAACTCCAACAATTTGACCTGCCAAAGTAGGAAAAATGATAAGGAAACAGATCCCAAGAAACAACAGAAGTTTATCAAAGATTGTTTCAATCTTTTCAAAACAGAAAAGAAAACTGTTGTTGAGCAAGTCACAATCATATTAGAAAACTTGTAACACTGACACATCACACATGCTTCTTAGTACTTAGTAGAGAATGCACACGTAATAAAAGGATATGCAAACATATCAGGTGACCTTGTAATCCCCCCCCCTTCTCTCTCTCTCATCCATGCAACAAAAATTGCAAGTAAAATAACAGTGGACCTAAAGTCTTAAGATTGTTAAAGCAGAGAAATTGACCTCTATATGCTTCTTGGAGCGAATGAAATATCTGGGACAATGTGGCAAAAAGCAGTGCCGCTCCATGCTGGACAGCTTCTTCAGATTCATATTTCTCTTGCATGGCCTGTTGATATGTTGAAAAAACGTCAATGAAAATTTAGAGAAGGAAAAAAGAAACAAAAGGAACAACACAATCAGGAAGTGCACAATTATAAGAGAGACATCCTCTTATCTTCACCCCCAACAACCCACATCCTGACACATAGTCGGATAAAGGGCATGAAGCAAAGCATCTAAGAATAGTATGTAATCACGTAAAATTCTTTCTAGTATAACTTGATGAATCACCGGAAGTTTTGATATATATGTCTAGCATATGAGAGTCATAAAATTACCAAGCTGCTTTGACCAAAAAAAAGAGAAAATAATTGAATTAGCAGATAAATACAAAATGACTGCAAAGAGATAATCAAACTCTCGGATAAAAACAGTTCTCTAAGTTTGTCTTGAAGCGTAAAAATGATGCAGAAAGTGTTAGCTGAAAGAAGTTCTAGATATGAAATGTACTTGGTGTGCCAATTAAGCCAGTTAATGGAAAATCTACCGAGAGATTAACAACATGGCAGTTAAGCATTTTCCAAAGGCAAGGATAGATTATATGTTTCACTATGAGAGTGAAAATAATCAATGAAAAAAGGGAGAAACTTTACTTAAATAGTGGTATTTCATTTGTATATAGCGCTTTGGGCTCTCTTCTTTTCTTCCCCAAATTTACTAATAAAAAAATAAAACAGAACTATATAGCAGTCTTATTAAATAAATACGTTCTGGTGGTCCGCTCATAATTAATGGCATAGATGACCTCAAACCCCTTGCATGAGCTACGTTATAGAATTTCAGTTTTCACTACCACGAGGCTCCTTAGCGAAGGCATCTAAAAATTAACTTTTCCCCTCAAAAACGAAGAGAACTAACATACACAATTAGAAATAGGTCCTCTCATACCAACCAAAACCAAATATGGAATAGCAACGTAAGTTGAAAAAAATTTGAAGTTTGGTAAGCAAAAAGAAAATAATCACACCTTCAGCCCTTCAAAAGAGCCACTGATTAACTCAGCTGGGCTTTGCATACTTTGTGACAAGTCTGCATGAATGTTTATCGCCCTTCTTACATTGTGATAGAGACACAAAAGACTTGCAACAAATTTTCTGTCTGCCTCCTGCAAAAAACAGACAGCATATTAAAATAATTGGAAGAAGATAAAATAAAATACTTACACCTGTAATCAAGTAAAAAAAGAAAATGCAGAGCACAAATCTTAGCGCCGAGTAGAAACCTTTGACAAATTAAAATTCACATCTACACCATTGGGCAAAGAAATCCTTAACACTCCGTTTATGGGTTTTAGGGCATCAGCTACATATGATCCAGCCATCCATGATGCCTACACATACAATGTATAAGAAAAAGAACCAGCACAAACATAGAAGACATAATACTAGAAAAAGGTCAAGTTCAGTAAACATATACAAAAATCATGACTTACAAAATCAACAACATCCTTGACAGTGTAATCTGCCACTGATTCATCTAAGGAAGCAACTGAGACTTCATCTTCACCTGCAAACAACTCATTTAACAAGAAAAGCTTAAATGTCAGATAAAATAATATTCAGATCATAATTTGACCAATTCTACATGCATACAAATGATAAAAAACCTGGAAGTTGAATATCAGCTCTCTCAGAGTCAAGATTAACTTTGCGCCAAATGGCACTGCTGAACAATGCATTATTTGGGTTCAGAACGAGTTTAGGATCTGCATGCACAAAATTTGCTCACTTTCTGGGAAAAAAATTGCACAACATATATAGAACCAAAATAATTCTCCAACTGCATTTTTTGAGACCATTAATCCCTTGGATTTCGAGGGCGAAAACAGCACGGGGCCTCTCAAATGGATTAGGTTTCAAAACCCCATTTAGCTGCAAAATGCAACAATAATATCATGAACAAAACCATCTAATGATGGTATGGAAAAAGAAAATCTAATGACAAAGATATGAAGCGACTAGAGAATTTGATTCGAATCACTTATTATTTCAACCACCTTAGATGAACTGGCAGGTGATAGCGTAGAGGGTGGTGCACAACCAAGCAAGACGGACACTGCAGCACCAACTTCAGGGAGCAACATTGAACTAGGCTGTGAAAGTACATGGTGAGCACATATGAGAGAACTGAGATAGTATTTATGCTACTGAAGCTATTAAATGAGAACCGAGCCCTTCTATTTATCTCCACGCATTCAACATATTGATATGCATATAATCATCCTTTTATGGGTAAGCTAAGCACATCAAACAAAAATATATCAAACGTTAGAAAGTGCTTATGAAGTGTGATATCTCAAACTGAAAGCTCATACAAACAAAATTCAAGACTACCATTTCACACCACATCGTATTTAAGTGGAGCAGCTGCTTCCTACTTATTGAAGAACTAAAGCAAACGGATCTACCACCAACGCAATTATATACTACACTATTTTGTTCACTTTCCGGTACACTGTATATTTGAGTTTTAATTACGAGATAAAACTCCGAACGCCAAAGTTCGGTTAGCGTTGAAAGCAATCGAGGAGTGCCAGATCCCTATTCTTCAATGTGCTTACAATTTTCTTAGTGACCAAAGAGCGATAGTCGATAGGCAACCGGAGAAGGTGAAATTACATCAGAAACTTTCAACTGTAAAACACAATTGTTCCACAACAGAATCAGGTGAATATAGAAATTTAGTAACCGACAGAAATTACCTGCACGGCATCCTCGGGTGACGGCGAGCGAAAATATTGATGAGATGAACTATCTATGAAGAAGACCGCGCCAGTAGCTTCAGCCTGGATCAGATAAATTGGTGAAATTGGAGAATAATCAGATCCTCATCCAATTCATAAAACAATTAAGGTTCACCGTGACATGCAATGATATAGAAAGAGGGACAAAGTAAGAACCTTAGCTTGGGGAAAGAGAATCAACGCGATGACGATCAGGTGGGAAAAGTGGAAATCCATTAGGGAGAGGGGAGAGATACCGATCTGTGGCTGTGGAGACAGAGAGAGAGAGAGAGTCGCATTTGCTATTCTCGAGCTTGTGTACGGCAGGGACAAATTTAAACGACATCGTATCATGTAAAACTGGACTAATTGGTTTGGGAAGTTCAGCTATATGACGTTGTGGGCTTCTCAAAGCCCAGTAACGTCGCGTATCACTTGTTTTTGTTAAAAAAAAGTTAAATTCATATACTACTAATTTAATATCATATACTACTCAAGTTTTAAAATTAGCCAAATTAATCTCTATACTCTAACGGCCGTTAAATTATGCCTAGAATGAGTTTACATTTCTTTTTTCCTAATTCATTTTCTAACTTAAAAAATTAAATCCTAAATCCCAAAAACATATTCCCCAATCCCCAAATCAGATTTCCTCAATGAGCATATCGGTTGCTCATTGTCACACGATTAAGAGGCAACCATTTTATTATTCTTAATATCTTATCGTTAGAAAAAAATAAAGAAGCTTAATCAAAAAAATCTCTCAGATAGAGAATAATGTAGATCTGGAAGGGCAACCGTTCGACTTTACATTACGATCTACTGTCATGGATTCAGGTACGCTTCCGCTTTTACAACTATTTGATTCTTGATGTGTTCAATATGAGTTATTGGACGTTTAAGATAATCTTTATACCGATAAATATTTTACTAATAAATGGTATCAAAGCTATTCATGTTGACTAATTGAGAATCAAATTTGAGTTTTAGATTCATGATTATATGTGTTTATTTTATATTTTGATATTCTTGAATTTAATAATTGTATGCTAGAATTATTAAATTTGATAACGGTTTTTCATTTCGATGGATTTTTATTGATTTTTTTGGATTTAATAAATCTATTTTTGATTTTATTACATTTAAGAACACTTTTTGGCTAGAATAATTAGGAATTCATTTGGTTTTAGAACCACCGGCCGGCAGTTTCACTGTCGTTGGTGATAAGAAGAGCTGATGTTTTTTTCTAACCCAGCCCTCATAGTTTTTCTTTATTAAAAAATGTTTTAAGATTAATTTTATTAAATTGATTTAAGGATTATCCACAAAATCAATTTCTGGTTTTACAGAGCATTTGGTTAAAATGATTTCGAAACAATTTTTTAAGGTCATAAAATTAATTATTTATCAATTAGTTTAAGGATTAATTATGGTATATTTTTATTCAAATATTAGTATGATTATATATATTTTGAGATGAATTAATTAAAGTAACGTGTCTCCAAAGTGACCTCTCTTGTGGAAGTTAATTTTATCTTAAAATATAAAAGTTAATTTTATCTTAAAATATAAGAGATTATGTGTGTGTTACTTATGTGAATATTTATCGGCTTAAAGAAAAGTAAATATTTGATAGAATTACATGTACTTCTGCGATAATAAATACGTGATGATTATTCGGTTTACATGTGAACAATAAAATCGCCCCAAAGGAAAGTTTCTTGTTCGATATGTTTTTAACCATCAATGTTTGATTACTACACCAAGACATCATTTACAAGTTAATACTTTTGACTAAAGTCAAAATATTAATGGAGTGCCTGGTGCTTTAGATAGGGTTTACCTTTGATTGAATTTATTATTGTTCTGGGACTTTTGTAAGCTTGTAGGTTGGTTAATTGTTCTCTATCAAGTTTTAATATTACAGATAAATTCAAGTAAATAAAATATTAAATGCTTCAAACTTCAAGTCCTAGAAAGATAACTTATTGATAGTTCTTGGAGTTGTGGATCTTGATCTTACATTGATGACTGATTCTCCTTCATCTTCTATGGATAAAAGCATCTCTAATGAAAATAAGGATATGAAAAAGGTTTGAGAAATCAAATCGAGTGTGTATGTTAATCATGAAGAAAGTCATTCCAGAAGCATTCATGGCACTATACTTGAAAAGATTATTACATCTAAGGATTTTCTTACGGATATTAAAAAGAGGTTTGTCAATAACGAAAAGGCAGAAATTGATGCACTCTTGATAGATCTAATTTCAATGAGGTACAAGGGTAAACGAAACATCATGGAGTACATTATGGAAATGTCTCATTTTGCTTCAAGGTTGAAAGCGCTTAAGCTCGAACTCTCTGAGAACTTACTTGTGCATTTGGTTCTGATATCCCTTCTAGCATAGTTCAACCAGTTTAAGATTAGCTTCAACTGTCAGAAGAGACTTGGTCTCTAAATGAGCTCATCTTACACTGTGTTTAGGAAGGGGAAATAGTGAAGCATGATAAGATAGAGAGTGCTTACCTGACCTCAACCTTTAAGGGTATGGACAAGGGAAAGAAAATGAATAAGGATAAGATCACTGCAGATACAACACCACACAAGAAACAACAAAAGAAACTGGTTGACTCAGAAGGTACTAGTTGTTTCTTCTGTGAAACTGAAGGGCATAGAAAGAAGCAATACATAAATTATCACACGTGGCGTGCTAAGAAATGTTTGCTTCTTAGTTTGGTTTGTTCTGAGGTTAATTTACGTTCGATTGCTAGACATACATTATGGATAGATTCTGATGCATCAACTCACATCAATGTGTCTATATAGAGTTGCTTGACTTTCCAAAGGCCAAGTGATGTTGAAAGTACATCCATGTGGGCAATGGCAATAAGGTTGAAATTGAGGCATTAGGGAAATTTAGATTATTGTTAAAGACTGGTTTTTATTTGAATCATAATGAAACATTTATTGTACCGTCTTTTAGAAGGATTTGATTTATGTCACTGTTTTAGACAAAGTCGGATTTGTTTATTGATTTAGAGATGGAATTGGTTTGTTTCATGATTCAAATTTGGTTGGTTCAAATTGTTTATCAGGTTATGATAATCTTTATTTTCTTGATACAATTACTTCAATTAAGGAATCCCTACAAGTAAGTACACGAGGTACTAAAAGAAAATTAACCTGTGAGAATTCAGTTGCGTTATGGCACAAGAGATTAGATCATATCAATAGACAGAGAGTGGGAGACTTGTGTCAAATGAAATTCTCGGTCCCTTATATTTGTGTTAATTGTATAAAAGGGTAAACAAACCAATAAAAGGAGACTTGAAGCCAATAAGACCCAGGACGTTTTACAACTTATACATACGAACATTTATTCATGCACCTTATTTCATGAATGGGCAATTCGAGAGGCCTCAGAAGCGATTTGCTTATGAATCTCCTATTGAAGAGTTATGATATGATCGCTCTATGGTTCCCATGGAGAAGCCTCTCAGAAAGATGGAGATTGAGGCAATGATACAAGCTGCAGTAGAGCATACCAATACGGGAGGAAACTGAGATTCAAGAATTTTTGCCGACATCCAGATGTAGCTCTGCTGGAAGGGTTCAATATATCAAAGTTTAGTAGATACAATGGGGTCGTGCGACCTATATCATTACTTATTGTCCTTCTGGGGGATTGCCAAGGCCTTGATTCCCAGTTTGGGTTAGTTATCCACCTTTATAGAAGTCATTAGAAGGGGAAGCACTCAAGTGGAGCTTATCTCTCCCCATTGACGCTCTACGTAGTTTTGACGATGTGATTGACAGATTCACTCACCAACCAATAGTTGCACGAACTGGTACTGTTGTTCTTAGTCACAGAGTTACAGTTGCTGTGAGAGTAGCGTGGCAGGAAGCATACTTGACAGGAGATAGACACAGGCGGTAAAGAAAGAAAGAGGCAAGTCCCTAATTCATAATATAGTGTGAGGGGGATAGAGCTTCCATTTCCAAGTACAATCCTCCGCCTCAAGGCGTTCTTTTTTCCAGGAATTAAAAATCGGAGGAGCGCAACTTTCATCAACCTCAAAGCCCTACAATGGATATGAAGCCCTTCTCAATGTCTTCCACTCGCCTAGTGGATCCAAGAGGCAAGGGGAATCTGTTGATTGAATCCATTCCTAATGATGTGTCGCTAACAAGGCCTACCTATTCTCCTAATGCTACCCGGTCAACAATATCTTACACGTTCATAGATGGTTTTTCTAGATATGGCTACATATATCTCATTCATGAAAAGTCACAGTCATTGAACGTGTTAAAAGATTTTAAGGCTGAAGTTGAGAATCAACTCACCAAAATTATCAAAAGCGTAATATCTGATCGTGGTGGTGAGTACTATGGTAGATATGACGGTTTAGGTGAACAACGTCCATGTCCGCTTGCTAAATTCCTAGAGAATGCGGTATCTGCTAGGGATCAGTGGGTTTTAAAATTAACTAAAAATAAGTTTGAACCACGAACGGATCGTGGACGAAATATCAATTTTGTTAATTTACTTATTTAATTGAATTAAATAATTTAAAACCAAACAATGTGCTGTTATGCATGTACGATATTAAACGAAAAGATAAAGTTAAAAACAATTTTTCACCTATACTTTGTATCGGAGAATTTCTGAACTGATGGATTCCTCCGAGTGTTCTTCATGTTTTTCAAGTTTCGGGATCTGAATCATGCACTTGAACTCCAAGAACGATTTGTGAATTTCGTCAACCAACAACCACCCGTTAATTTCAGAAATATATCTCACGAGAATTTTACGTAAGAATTTGAGTGTGGGCTCTTAAAACGATTGAAGAAAAAAATTGAATATTTTTCCTTCAATGCTCTATGAATCGGCGGTAATCACTAGGGAGGGGAGAAAACTTTTTTTCTATATATCTGATATGAGATCTATATCTATATCTTTCTCTTTACAATCAAATTGCTATTAGATATTTATAAAATCTATTTTTTGATATTTACAAATATATCCATGTATTTTAAATTTATGAAAATTCACCCTCATATATTCAAGTTGTCGAAAATCATTATATCTCCACAATGTTAGAGTTCCGAAATTTACTAATCCAATAGATAGATTTAATTGATCATTATCAATTAATTAATTAATTTATTTTTATTTACTACTTATCTAATAATTAGAAAATAATAAATTAATTAATTTTAATATAATTAATCACACTTAAGCAATTAAGTGACATCATCCATCACATATAGGTGTAAGAAATATACCTTAGCACCAAAACACATTTTGATCCAATTTACTCAGTTTCCCTATTCCTATTCTTATGAGATATTTCTGAGACTGGATGGACCCATATGAACAAAGTCAATGATTCAAATACCCGATGAATTTATCTCCATAAATTCATGACCTATTTAATTCTGACATCGTACGACTCTTCTATAGGTTTGAAGCCGAGCTAACTCTCGATTCTTGCGCACTACTTTTCTGTTGATAAATAAACCCTTTTTATTTCACGGTCCACAGAACATTTTAACATAATATTCATCGCGAATATCAGTAACAAGAACATAATATAAAATTACTGTCTTACCCTTTTTGTTACTATTTCCTTAACTCCTTTATTGACTGTGAATAAGAATGACATAATAGTTAATTGTCTCGTACAATTCACAAGTCTTAATCAATGACTCAATTCATTGAATACCTAGCCAAGTTAATTTATTCACATATCCATCAATAAAGCATAGACTAGCATCAGTTGGTTCAACTTGACAGTCATAATCAAATTCAATTGCCCAATCGAGAGAATGAGATAGATAAAAATATCATCATCTACGTGAAAAACTCTTAAAGAGAAGAAAAATTATAGGGAGATTGTTGATATTCACTTATGTAAAGGATTTTACATAGCTGTTAATGAGAGAAGAGGGGAAGGACAGTGCCTTTAGTTGAGGTTTGCTTAGGTCCTCTCTCTCGCCCTCTCTTTTCCTTTTTACATGAGCCTGTACTTATAAGCCATAATAAAAATAATAAAAAGGGGATGACACATTCCTTATGCTTTCGACTGATGAGATTGCTTTCAGGTGTGAGCTCATTTACTCTACTCATTCCTTTTAGCTGTTTTGTATTCAGCAACTCAATCAATCATAGTCATTTGGTGGTTCCTTTTGGTTCGAGCCAATCAATCACAATCACTTGACTGTCAGTCTGAACTCTCCTTTTCGTTCTGATGTTCTCTCATGTCCAAGAGGTAATGATTCCCCGTTCTCGAGATGTCAGTTCTCGTTTTGGAAGCGATGATCTCTCATTCTCGAGATGTCGGTTCCCTTTCTGTTGTTCTTTCTCGTTCTGGGAGTGATGGTCCCTCGTTCCATAAGCGATAGTCTCCCCATTCCAGAAGCGATTGTCCCCCGTTCCAGAAGCGATTGTCCCAGTTCAGAAGCGATACTCACCCTGTTCCAGAAGCGATTGCCCCCGTTCCAGAAACGATAGTCACCCGTTCTAGAAGCCATGATTCCCCGTTCCAGAAGTGATAGTCACCCGTTCCAGAAGTGATGGTTCCCCGCTTCAGCATTCTTCCTCATTCTGACGAGGTCTTTCGCTTCAGCGTTCTTTTCCGTTCTGACTAGGTCTCCCGCTTCAGCATTCTTCTTGTACACGTGTATTGGGTGATTTTTTTCCTGTCATTTGCCCCCATTACACTCAATAAGTTTCACTTATTGAGATGTAATGGTTTGTCCTTTCTTATTCTATCATTACGTCTAGCCATTTCTGTTCTCACGTGCTTATTAAAAACATGCGATGTGGTCTTTCCAAACAATTTTTTGGTTTGTACGCTATCAGTGATGACTTCTCTTTTTTTTTTTTTATTAATGTTACGTTCTTCTATTCTCCTTCTTCCTTTTAAGAAGATGATGCCTGCAGATACCAGTTTTCATGAACTTAAGTCTTTTATAAACTTAGGATCCGTTTTCAATTTCATTTAGAAAACGTCGTCCATAGACAACAAATCTTCATGGACTTGAGCTTATTAAGATCAGAGGGCTGTTTCCAATTTCTTTTAGAAAATATCATCCTTAGACAACAAATCTTCATGGACTTGAGGTTTTTGAGCTCAGGGGCCCGTTTCCAATTTTCTTTAGAAAACGTTGTCCATAGATAACAAATCTTCATGGACGTGAGCTTTTTGAGCTCAGGGGCCCGTATCCAATTTCTTTTAGAAACGTTATCTGTAGACAATAAATCTTTCATGGACTTGAGCTTTTTAAGATCAGAGGTCCGTTTCCAATTTTATTTAGAAAACGTCGTCCGTAGACAACAAAGTCTTCATGGACTTGAGCTTTAAAATCAGAGGCCATTTTCTAAATTTTCTTTAGAAAACGTCGTCCGTAGACAACAAATCTTCATGGACTTGAGCTTTTTAAGTTCATGGGCTCGTTTCTAATTTCTTTTAGAAAACGTCATCCGTAGACAACAAATCTTTCATGGACTTGAGCTTTTTAAGATCACAGGCCCGTTTCCAATTTTCTTTAGAAAACGTCATTCGTAGACAACAAATTTTCATGGACTTGAGCTTTTTGAGCTCAGGGGCCAGTTTTCAATTTTTTTTAGAAAACATCATCCGTAGACAACAAATCTTTCATGGACTTGAGCTTTTTAAGATCAGAGGCCCATTTCCAATTTCCTTTAGAAAATGTCATCCGTAGACAACAAATCTTCGTGGACTTGAGCTTTTTCAGATCAGAGGCACGTTTCCAATTTTCTTTAGAAAACGTCGTCCGTAGACAACAAATTTTTATGGACTTGAACTTTTTAAGCTCAGAGACATGTTTTCAATTTCTTTTACAAAACGTCATTCATAGACAAGAAATATTTCATGGACTTGATCTTTTTAAGATCAGAGGACCATTTCCAATTTCCTTTAAAAGACGTCGTCCATAGACAACAAATCTTCATGGACTTGAGATTTTTAAGATCAGAGAACTATTTCCAATTTTTTTTTAAAAAACGTCATCCGTACACAACAAATCTTCATGGACTTGAGCTTTTTAAGCTCAGGGCCCCGTTTCCAATTTTTTTTAGAAAACGTTGTCTGTAGATAACAAATTTTCATGGACTTGAGATTTTTATGCTCAGGGGCCCGTTTCTAATTTTTTTAGAAAATGTCATCCGTAAACAACAAATCTTCACGGACTTGTGTTTTTTAAGCTCAGGGACCCGTTTTCTTTCGGGTTCTCACTAGAGTTTCACCCCTTTTTTGTCACGGGCTCATTGGTAGAGTTTTCTCCCGTTTCTTTTGTTACGGACTCATAGATAGAGTTTCTCCTATTTTTTATTTTTCATTTTCCTTCTCTCGTATGTTAAGATCTTTGACAAGAATGTTGTACGAGAACAATAACATAATAATTTATTGAAATGAATAAGGAGCGATTATTCCGTTCCATAATTGCATCGCACGAGTTTGAGTTTGAAGTTCCGCATTTGTTAGTAGAGCTGTTGTTTCCATAGTTTCTTTTTCCTTTTGAGAACGATGTCCGTAGACACTTCCAAGGACTTAGGCTCATCTCGTGGAACCATCACTCCGTTTTGATTTCCTTCTGAGAGTAGGACTTATGAACTACGCTCTTAGTTCCATTGTCGAAGAAGAGAGAGAGTTGACAGTTTGCACGTTATCGTGTTACAAGTTTTTATTGAGAGCTCCAAATTAAATTTTATTAATTTCTTCAATAAGTAGACTTCTGCATCTTCCTGATGATATAAGATTTGCCGTATATTTGGCTTCCAATAAATACAATTTAATTTCCAAAGTTGATCGTTCTGCATAATCTGCTTTCTTGGACAGTCTTCATGAAAATTGTCATAACCCTTTTTTACTCAGCTATTCTTTTCTCAGCGTTTCTTTGCTGAGTTGAATGTCTTTCCTCAACTTCTTTTCTTTTCTGTTCTGAAGTTCTTTTCTCAACTTCTTTTATATTATGTTCTGAAGTTTTGTTCTCAACTTCTTTTCTTTTAAGTTCTGAAGATATTTTCTTTTTTGTTCTTCATACTTTCCTGTTCTGAAGACATTTCTTTTTCCGTTCTCTAGATTTTCCCATTCTGAAGACATTTCATTTTCTGTTCCTTAGACTTTCCCATTCTGAAGACATTTCCTTTTCCGTTTTTCAGACTTTCCCGTTGTGAAGACATTTTCTTTTCCGTTTCGATATTTTTCTGTTCTCAAGACTTTTCTCAGTTTCAAGATTTTTCTCGTTCTTAGAACTTTCCTATTGCCAAGCTAATTCCGTTCCTGTTCTCAGAACTTTCCCGTTCTCAGACTTTCTCGTCCTTGAGGGTTTCTCATTCTTGAGACACTTTCCGTTCTCAAGTCATTTCAACTCTAAACTTTAAATCCAATTAGAATTAAAACTCAAAACTATGTTTATCACGAATCAAATAAGTTCTCCTCACCTCTTTTTTTTAAAGTTGATAATGATATAAAAGAAATAAGCCAATCGAATATGCAAGGAACGATTTACCGTTTCCTGTTCCGTTTTCAGTTTTGTACTTGTTGTCATTCCCATCTCTGCTTCTAACTTGGTACCATTTCTGTTTCCACTTTCGTTGTTGAGGGGGCATTTGATTTGGTTTCTGGCATTTTGGGAGGGATTTCTTTGAGTTTTTCTCTCGCTCTCAACAAGAGCATCAAATGTAAAGGATTTTTACATAGTTTGTTAATAGGAGAATAGGGAAAAGGCAATGCCATTCGTTGTTTGGGTTCCCCATTGTTGTTCATTTGCCCCCCAAATGTAAAGGGTTTTTTCGGTATAGAGAACCCTCTACGAACAAATAATAAAGATCATAATTTGAAGAGAGAAAGAGATAGTAAAGACACCATCATTTACGTGAAAACCCCTAAAAGGGAAGAAAAATCACTGGAATATTGTTGATATTCACTAGTGTAAAGGATTTTACATAGTTTGTCGATAGGAGAATAGGGAAAAGGCAATGCCTTTTTTGCTTGGGTTCCCTTTTGTTGCTTGGGTTCCCCTCCCAAAATGCCAAAAACCAAATCAAATGCCCCCTCAACAACGAAAACTGCAGAAATGGCAATGGGTTGGAAGCAGAGATGAGAACGATAACAAGTACACAACTGGAAATGAAACAGAGAACGGTAAATCGTTCCTTGTATATTCGATTGGCTTATTTGTTTTATATCATTATCAACTTAAAGGGGGGGGGAGAACTTATTTGACTCGTGGTAAACAAAGTTTTGAGTTTTAATTCTAATTGGATTTAAAGTTTTGAGTTGAAATGACTTGAGAACGGAAAGTGTCTCAAGAATGAGAAACTCTCAAGAACGGGAAAGTCTCAAGAATGAGAAAGTCTCAAGAACGAGAAAGTCTTAATAACGAGAAAGTCTCAACAACGGGAAATTCCTAAGAACGGGAACAAAATTAGCTGGGCAACAAGAAAGTCCTGGAGAACGGAACGGAATTAGCTTGGCAACAGGAAAGTTCTGAGGACGAGGACGAAATTAGCTTGGCAACAGCAAAGTTCTGAGAACGGGAAATTCCTGAGAATGAGAACGGAATTAGTTAGGCAACATGATAGTTCTGAGACCAGGAAAAGTCCTAAGAACACTGAGAATAGAAAATTCCTGAGAAGGGGAACAGAATTAGCTGGGCAACAGGAAAGTCCTGAGAATGGGAACGGAAGTAGCTTGGCAATAGGAAAGTCCTGAGAATGGGAATGGAATTAGCTTGGTAACAAGAAAGTCCTGAGAATAGGAAATTCCTAAGAATGAGAATAGAATTAGCTGGGCAACAGGAAAGTCCTGAAATCGGAAAAAAATCCTTTACAGAGTTCACGAAGAAGAGAAGGGGGTATGGGTTAATCGGGTTTCACGAAGAAGAAGAATGGGTGAAAAAAGGTTTCGAGTTTGGTTAAGTTTGAAAGAAACATAGATGGGTTTATCGGGGTTGTTTGAGTTTGGGGATAAAATATCTGTTACACTAAACTAACAGATTTCTAACGGTGGAATGATGTAAGGTTATATTTAATAGTAAATGATAAGTTGAAGGTTATAAATGGCGTTACTAATAGTTTAGAGTTATAAATGACAGTAACTTGATAGTTCAATGGACTGATTTGTAGTTTTCCCTATTTACTTTTGTTAGATGGTCTTTTTTTCTACTTTATAGATATGGCTGAAAATTGGTTAGAGCTTTAGAAAAAAAAAACCAATGTCTTCAACTATAGATTCAAGCTTTCCATGGAGGAAGGGTCTAATGGAGTCAAATAGGGACTAGAGGTATTTTTGAGGTTGGGAATAGGAATGGGAACGTGATAATGAAGATGATGGCATGTTTAATTTTGAAGAGAAGATTTGAAATCTAGGTTCGAAAGGTTGAAGAAGAAGAAGAAGAAGGTTATTGGATTAAAGAGGCCAAATAAGAAACTTGTATATGAAGAAGAAGAAGAGGAGGAAAAGTCATAATCATTGAGTTTAATTGAAGAAGAGATCAGGCGCGTGAGAGGTGAATAATTGGGGAATCCAGCGCGAGAGAGGTGAAGAAGAATGAAGAGATGAGTTTAAGTGTGAGAAGGGGTACAATACATGGTATATTAAAATGTATTATTGTATAAAAATATACCATATTTTACCATGGATGGTATATATAAATATACTACATATATACTATGATATACTAATGATATATTAAAATATATTATGGTATAAAAATATACCATATTTTACCACAAATGGTATATAAATATATACTAAAAATATACTATGGTATATTAAAATATACTATAGTATATAAATATATACCATGATACATTTTAATATACCATAGTACACTTGTACATAAATGTTTTCAAGATTCATACAAAAAAAATTACAGTTACAAAAAAATCGGTCATTCTTGCAAATACAACTTTTTTTGTCATTCTTTTAATTATTTTTTAAAAATGGCTTATATAACGCCCTGGTCCTTGAGGGTTAAACGTGCATGTAATTTCACAATTCAAAACCCTTCAATTCAATTGAAACTCTAAATTGAGAAAATCCCAAAATTGAAAACAATAATTTTGCCCTAACTTTAACATTAAATAGCGGAAGCTTAAAATTATTTTAAAAAATATCTATTCAATAATTTGTAATAAATGCTAAATGAATCTGTAATAAAGTCAAGCGTGAAAAATTCATAAATCATGAAAGTCAAACATATTACCATAGACCAAAACATAAAAATTCATAGATTTCTAAATCAACTGTAAGTTAATTAAAAATGTCTTTAATGTCATATAATCATAATTAACTGAAAATTTCCTATTTGCTGGCTATGGAATTCCCTCAGTCTTGCTGCTCATCATCACCTGCAACACAATCATCTATGGGGGAGTGATTATTAAAAATACTCAGTAAGGAAACTTACATACTAATAAGCTTCACATGACATAAATGTAAACATGTAACTCATGCAGTTAAAATTTAACATATTCTCTTGATTCCTAAATCACACAATGTACTTGTAATTAACATAGTTGAATTTCATGATTATCATGTAACTTAAACTTGTACTTGTAACTTGTCTGATCATGACTCAACCAGACATATTCCCCAATTAACAACTTGACCAAAACTGAGTCATAGTAGAACTTGAACTTGTAATATGAACAGAATGAGTGTCCTGAAGCTGGTGTCACTTAAGGTTATTTGAACCTTAAGGATGTTGTCATGAACATGGTGATACTCATCAGTATAGCTGATAATATGACGTGATCAGTCTGATTACTTGGTAACTAAGGGATATGTCTAAGTCTATTCTTTATTTATCTATCATTACACTTAGTTAATTTCATGTATCATGATAACTTATACTCTTGGCTAATATGCAACTTCTTCGTGAGCATAAATGATATAGCTAATACGTGTAAAACTCAAATCTAATCATACATAACATGGTAATTAACTGGACTGATATGAAAAAATAAATAAAACACTTGATCATAAAATTTAACAACAAAAATAAATTAAGTAAGCACTATTAAATTAAATACACTATAATATTAAATTAAATATGTAACATTCATAACACATGAATCAAATTACTATGTAAGTTCACTTACCTGGACTGATACGAATTAAATTCAGTAACTAATGACCTGAAATCCATATATCCCATATCATTAAATATTTAGATAATAACTATCATTGTTTAATAAATTAGAAGAGCGAGCAGTGACAGAACGTGAAAAATAAACTGGGTAATATCTGATCGAGTGGTTCATATTGGTTCGATTAGGTCCGATCGGTCTGAACCGGTTTGGTTCCGTTGTGTTGGGCTGGTTCGGGTTGGTTATGTTTGGTTGGGCTTAACCAGTTAGAGTTGGTTGGGTTGAACTAGTCCGGTCTGGCCTGTTTGAACAGGTTCGATTGAATCGGCTCGATTCGTTATGACTGAACCAATTTAGGTTTAGTGATATCTGGGTCGGGTCAGGTCATGACAACCAAGTCACATGACCCAGTTACAATCCGAATAGAGGGTGAACAAATAAAGAAAGAAAGAAAGAAAGGAAAACAAGCTTATTGAAGGCAGCGACGATGAAGCAATGATATGAAGAAGACGACTATGAGACTACCATGGAAGGAAAAGAAAACAAGAAAGATGGGGATTAGATCAGAGAGAGAAAAGAGAAGGAAACAGAGAGATCGAAAGCTTAAAGAGAGAATGAAAAAGATTAAGCTTGCCGGAATTTGAATGACGGTGGCGATGTGACAGCGAATAAAAAATAGAGACGTAAATTGGATGTAGATTGCTGGAAATTTAGAGAAAAAATAATTCAGATTGGGATAATTTTATATATACCATTGAATAGAAAAATCTGGAAAGATAGAAATGAGAAAAATAGTCAAGAAAGAGGAAAGAAGAAAACTTTTCGGAGGAGGCCAATAATGAAGATGCAACGAAGAGGAAGAAGAAAAGACCAAGCTTGCTGGACAAATTTGAGAGAAATATGATGGCTGTGTAAGAGAGAGAAGAACATCGGTTATTTGAGAGGGAAATTGTAAGAGAGAGAGAGATGGAGAATGATGAAGGTGGTTACACTAGGGTGTAGTGTATTTAAGGTGTGAGTGGTGGGTTTAAAATTACAAATTAACCAATTTAAATCCTTGGGGTATTACATTATCCCCTCCTTAAGAACTTTTGGCCTCGAAAGTAGTATACCTTATTGAAATAATTCTAGATACTTGACACGTATTTTCGCTTCTCATTCCCATGTTGCTTCCTTGATCCGATGATTTCTCCAGAGAACCTTGACCAACTGCATCGTTCTGTTACGAAGAGTCTGATTCTTGCGCTCTAGAAGTCTGACTGGTTTTTCTTCATAAGTGAGGTCATCACGAACTTGCAGAGGTTCAGAGTCAATGACATGCGTTGGATTAGGCACGTACTTGCGAAGCATTAAGACGTGAAACATATTATGATCATATGAAAGAGTTGGTGATAAAGTGAGCCGGTAGGCCAAATGATCGATATGATCCAAAATCTCAAAAGGATAAATAAATCTGGGACACAGGTCCCCCTTAAGCATAAAATGCATAACACCCGTCATCAGCACAACCTTGAGAAACACGTGATCACCCACTTCAAATTCAAGGTCCTTTCTCCAAACTTCTCCACGACTTTTTTACCTACTCTGAGCGGTCTTCATTCTGTCCATGATTTTTTAATAGCTTCATTTGTAGACTAAACCAAGTCAGGGCCTAAAAGCTTCTGTTCGCCAACTTCATCCCAGTGAACTGGCGACCGACACTTTTTCCCATTAAGTGCCACAAACAGAGTCATACCAATCGTTTCCTGGTAACTGTTATTGTATGCAAACTCCATGAGTGCCAACTGCGCATCCCAACTACCAGAGAGATCTAGCACACAAGCTCGAAGCATATCCTCTTATGTCTAGATCGTAAGCTCAGATTGCCCATCAGATTGCTGATGGAAAGCCGTACTAAAATTCAACTGAGTACCTAAAGCTTTCTGCAGACTCCGCCAAAAATTTGACGTCAACCGTGGATCCCAATCCGATACTATAGACACTGGAACCCCATGAAGTCAAACAATCTCTTGGGTATACAACTGAGCCCAATCCTCAACTAAAAATATAGTCTTGCAAGGTAAAAAGTGTGCAGATTGTTGGATCGGGTTTTAAAATTTGAGAAAAATCAATGAACCATGAACGGTTCGTGGGTGGAAAATAAAAAAACTTTCACATCAACCATTTAATCATATTAAATATTAAAATCATACTTACGATTACGCATACTTAGTTAAATGTATTCAATAGTGGTAGAAATGATTTATATCTTATGTTGTATCGGAGAATTTATGACTTGGTAGAATCATATTGATTGTTTTTGTGTTATTCGTTCTTCGTAAAACTCGAATCAACTTTCACACCAAAAACCACTCGTAGGATTCAGAAGTATATATCAATCGGATGTTGATCAGAAATTTAGTGTGAACTTTCAAAATAACTGGAGAAGAAAATCAGATGTTTCCTTCTCCTTTGTGTATTTCGGCTACAACTAGGGGGAGGGTGAGAAACTGTGTTTTCTCCACTCTATGTAATCACACACTGTGTTAGGAATAAAAATGCAACCCTATTGCCATCCCTTATCTATAATTACAGAATTTACACATATACCCTTATATGTTAAATTACTGAAAATTCACCCCCTAATATTTTCTAACGGAAATTACATATCTCCTTAGAGTTAATGTTGTGTCCAAATTCATTAATTCAAATTGATAAATTAAATTGATCTCCATAAATTAATTAATTAATTTTTTGTAGTTACTGATTATCCAATAACTAAAAACTAACCAATTGATTAATTTGTACACTAATTACTTGGTCTTCACTATTCAAGTGACAACACCCATCAAATATGGGTTCGGGAAATATACCTTGGTCCAAAACACATTTTTGGTCCAACTGGTGTTGTTTTTCATTTCTGTCTTTATGAGTTACTCCTGAAACCGAATGGATCCACATAAATAAAAGCTATAGGACTCAAATACTTGACGGATTTATCTTCATAAATTCTTGACCTATTTAATCCTGACATCGTACGACTCTGCTATAGATCTGATGTCGAATCAACTCTTGATTCATACAAGCTACATTTTCTGTTGGTGCAAATAAACTCATTTATTTCACGGTCCACAGAATATTTCAACATATTACTCTTCATGAATCTCAGTAATAAGAGCATGATGTAAAATTACAATTTTACCTTTTTAGTTATTATTTCGTTAACTCCTTTATTGACTGTGAATAAGAAAAACATAACAGTAAATTGTCTCGTACAGTTCACCATGTCTTATTCAATGATTCATTTCATCGAATTATTGGCCAAGTTAATTTATTCACACACCCATCAATAAAGCATAAGGTAATATTGTTGCATTTGTAATCTCACCATGAATTTTCATATCTTTTAATTAATCATGCAACTCCAACATAGTTGAATCACGATCCCAGCAGCCGATGTATTTTCCGACAATTCAAACTCACTCCTTAGCATATCAAAAATTGTAACTAACTAAGTCAAGTTTTGTATTCATCTCAAGATTAAGATAATTATGAAAATACCATTATATGTGTAACAATTATATTTAGAATTAGATAAACGGCTTTACTCGAAATTAATTGCTTATTGGTTCATTCAATATGTTCCAAAACATGTCTAGGTCAACCGTTAGAGTCTCCATTCTCATGCTCCAAGACCGGCATCATTTGGTTCAACTTAACAGTCATAACCAGACTCGATTGCCCAGTCAATCCTAAGATTGTGAATAATATTATGAACTATTTTAGAAGAGTTTGTCTGGAAGATTCATCTATCTTTACTCTTTTTACGTTGACAGTAGTTTCAGAACTTGAGTAATAACACACTTTTGAGAAATAAGTAAATAATCATAAATAGTATTTACACCCTACTTTATGGACATAATTCCAACACAGACTTGGTAAGATGATCCACCATAACCCAAATGGAGTTACGACCTTTTACTGTCCTCGGTAACCCTGAAACGAAATCCACAGTCACATGCTCCCAATTCCATTCAGGAATACTTAATGGTTGCGAGACCCCAAATGGTCTTTGCCTCTGGGCCTTGATCTGCTGACACACCAAACACGATATCACGCTTCATACCATTCCACCAATAATATAACTTTAAATCGTAATACATCTTGATACTATCAGGGTGCACTGTATATGATGAATTATGAGCCTCTATGTGTAATTCTTACCTAATGACTGCGTCTCTCGAAACACAAAGCTTCCCATGAAAGTGAAGAGCTAAATCATTACTGACAATGAACATTTATCTTTTATCAGAACCCACTTCACTACGGACTAGAAACAACTCAGAGTCTGAGTTCTGTGCTTTGAGAATATGTTACTGCAATGAAGGTTGAACTGTTTGCTGAGGTAACTGTACTGTAGTGTCTTTCTACAAGACTTGAACCTCGACACATTTGAAATCCTCAAGGATATTCTTTTGGGATGTAATAAGAGCTGCTGAATGAGCTGATTTTTGACTTAAGGCATCAACCATTACATTTTCTTTTCCTAGGTGATAAATGATCTTGTAATCATAGTCCTTCACCAATTCTAACAAACGACATTGCCTCATATTAACCTATTTCTAACTGAGAAAGTACTTGAGACTCTTATGATCCGTGTAAATCTGAAACTTACAGCCATACAAGTAATGTCTTCAAATCTTGAGGGCAAATACAACGACAAGCAACTCCAAATCGTGCACAGTGAAGTTCTCTTGGAAGGCTTGAGCTAATAAGAAGCATAAGCTATAACTTTCCTTTGTTGCATCAAAATGCAACATGAACCTCCCTTAGGTGCATCACTTTAAATTACAAGGTCACTCTTACCATCTGGAGTAATCAACACTTAAGCCAACACCAAGTTCAGCATAAGGCTCTGAAAACGTTTCTCACAAGCAACTGGAACTGACGTGATATCCACAAGTATTTTAGAGGTCTCCAAAACACAAGCTAGGTAACCCAATTTACCATGGTCAAGAAGGTGCCTTTCCTGAATAACAGAGATCGATACTGACCACTGTTAAGATCCTATAAACTTAAACTAGTTCTGTCTGGGGGTTGTAAGCGAACTTCCTTATGATAACAATCATTGTTGGCATGGTTAGTTGCTAACAAATTTACTATTATGATCATACAAAATCATGCATCCCTAATCTATAAGTAAGGCATCCTGCCTGATTCGTGATCGACATTGAGCAAGGCTATTTTTTGAACATTTGTTGAGGTCTGCTTCACACTTACTTTAGCTTATCAACAAGGAGAGAAGCTGTAACAAATGTTAGTATATGTCTCCTCAACTTCTTGGCATGTCAAAAAGAAGACTTCCCATTTTGCTTTGTTGCCAACTAAGTTGCTACTCTAACCTTGTTCATTCAAACGACACTCATTGAGGTAATCCCATTCCTTCTGGACTTGATACAATTATATGACTCCTAATAGCACTACTCAAGGTGGCACTTTGCTGCACGTGGTACATGCTGGATGAGAACTTGTAGCTTGTCTCTTTGTATCTTAACGTCTCAAATGGTTGTTTGGATGCTTTCTTGTGTCATGCAATTACTAACCTTGCTATGATGGTAATTTGGAACCGATATTCCTTTCAATAATTTGTGGAGCTCAAAGAACCGCTACAAACATGGCAATGAAGATCCAAGACTTTTATTCTCAGGACGGACACCTTTTTCCAAACTATCGAGCATTCAAAGTCTTATTATCAACATGATGAGTATATAACGAGATAGTGCATCAAATTCTCGCATATACTCTTCGAGTCATAGATGGAACTACCATCTTTCGTTGCTAAGTACTTATTATAACAAAACCTTCATTGTTAAACATATTCAATGAAAATCAACCATAATCATTATCGTTGCGTCATGAGGAAATCATTGCGTTACCACGAAGAAACTCAAAACTTATTGTATGTGTCTAAAAACTATCCCATGCATCATACATAAATGTAACATGAACATATCATAAGTAAACATAACATACACATACTTATTCGATAATTGAAACAATTATCATATACATACCTGACTTAAAAGGTGAGGGAGTAGCAAGTGAGCAACATGCTAACTTTTCGTTATGAAATGTCTACATAATCTATAACATTTGTTATGATACCAAACAGTCTCTGAGGGTTAAACATGCATGTAATTTCATAATTCAATTGAAGCCCTAAATTAAGAAAATCTCCAAATTAAAAACCTTAATTTTGCCCTAACTTTAACATTAAATAGCAGAAGCCTAAAATTATTTTAATAAAATATCTATTCAATAATCTGTAATAAATGATAAATTAATCTGTAATAAAATCAATCATGAAAATCTGTAAAGCGTGAAAGTCAAACATATTATCGTAGGCTAAAACATAAAAATTCATAAATTTTTGAATCAACTGTATGTTTACTAAAAATTTGTCTCTAATGTCATATAATCATAATTAACTGAAAATTTCCTATTCGCTCGTAATGGTAATCCCTCACTTCTGCTGTTCGCCATCACCTGCAACACAATCATCTATGAGGGAGTGAGTATTAAAAATACTTAGTAAGTAAATTTACATATTAATAAGATTCATATGACATAAATGTAAACATGTAACTCGTGAAGTTATAATTTAACATATTCTCTTGATTATTAAATCACATAATGTACTTGTAATTAACATAGCTGAATTTCATGATTATCACGTAACTTAAACTTGTACTTATAACTTGTCTGATCATGACTCGACTAGACATATTCCACAATTAACAACCTAACCAAAACTGTTTTACAGTAGAACTTGAACTTGTACCATGAACAGAATGAGTGTCTTGAAGCTGGTGTCACTTAAGGTTATCTGAACCTTAAGGACGTTGACGTGAACATGGTGACACTCATCCGTATAGCTGATAACATAACGTGATTAGTCTGATTACTTGGTAACTAAGGGATATGTCTAAGTCTGTTCTTTATCTATCAATCATTACACTTGAGTTAATTTCATGTATCATGGTACCTTATACTCTTGGCTAACATGTAACTTATTCGTGAGCATAAATGATATAGCTAATACGTGTAGAGCTCAAATCGAATCATACATAATATGGTAATTAACTTGACTGATATGGAAAAATAAATAAAACACTTGATCATAAAATTTAACAACAGCAGTAAATTAACTAAGCATTATTAAATTAAATACGCTATAACATTAAATTAAATATGTAACATTCATAACACATGAATCAAATTACTACATAAGTCCACTTACCTGGACTAGTACGAATTAAATTCAGCAACTATTGATCTGAAATCCATATATCCCAGATCACTAAGTATTAAGATAATAACTATCATTATTTAATAAATTAGAAGAGTGAACAATGAAAAAAAAACTGGTAATATCTGATTGAGCGGTTCATATTGGTTCAATTAGGTATGAAACGGTTTGGTTCTACTGTGTTGGGCCGGTTCAAGTTGGTTTGGTTGGGTTGAACCAGTTTGGGTTGGTTTGGTTGAACTAGTTGGGTTGGACCGATTCGATTGGTTGGGTTGAACCGGTTCAGTTTGGTCTAGATGAACCGGTTCAGGTTTGATGATATCGAGGTTGGGTCGGGTCAAGAAAACTGAGTCACAAGACCTAGTTACAGTCCGAATAACGGGTGAACAAAGAAAGAGAGAAAGGAAGGAAGACAAGCTTATCGTAGGCAGCAGTGATGAAGCAAAGATCTGGAGAAGACGACTAGGAGACTGCCATGGAAGGAAAAACAACAAGAAATATATGGATGAGATCAGAGAGAGCAACAAAACAGAGAGAAAAGAGAAGGAAATAGAGACGTAAATAGGATACAAATAGAGACTAAAGGCTTACGGAGAGAAGGAAAAAGATTAAGCTTACCAAAATTTGAAGGACAGTGGCGATGCAGTGGCGACTCAAAAACAGAAACATAAATAGGATACAAATTGCTTGAAATTTAGAGAACAGATGTTCATATTGGGATAATTATATATATAACATTGAAATTGAGAAATTCGAAAAGAGAGAAACAAGAAAAAAGTTTTGAGCTGCAAAGAAGAAACACAATCACTGTAACACCAAAATATTCATAGTCCAGCTACAGATTAATGCTTTCAGAGCTAATTAACTTCCGAAAATCAGAATGCAAACCATAAATATCTTGATCAAAGAGACCCTAATCAACTTATCGATTACAAAGAACCTAGACAAGAAATCATGGACTTTCATTTCAAAACTTACTATGTCTTGAAAATCGAGAACACAGGCCCTAATTAACTCAGAAGAACCCAAAAATCATAAAATCAGACAAAAATCACTAAAATCATACAAGAATTTAAGGATAAACCCTTACCTCTAGTTTTGAGCTGCGAAATCAAAGTAGAGAGAGTTGGGAGACAGAGCTGAGAAAGTGAGAGCTACGAGGGAGAGCTTGCTGTCGTGATAAAAACCTGCAACGAAGCTGAAATAGAGAGTTGGGAGAGAGCTTCACAAGAGAGAGCTGAGAGATATAGAGAGAGATGGGAGAGCGAAGTTCTCGAGACGAGCCACTGTGAGCTTCGAGAGCAAGCTGCGAGAGAGATCTTGTTGGTGAGAAGAGCTACTGTGTGAAAGAGATAGCTACTGTGAGAGACACGGGTTAAGGGGGAAGTTTTCATTTGGTAAAGAGAGACGCACGACGCTTCGTGAAATTTCATTTGGCGCTTTAGATTTTTATTGCATTTTTGCTCTAAAACATTGTCATATTGTGCTATAACAATAAATAATTATTGAGGCCTCTTTTTTAAGGTCTTTTATAGGACTTTTTAATGAACCATATAACTTAGTCCTGTAAAAAACTTTTTCTGTTGTAGTGGCACTCCACGTAGGTTGGAGACCATGAGTAGATTTTTCTAACAAGAAATTATGGAGACTCGAACTCGTCTCAGGGATGTATTAGCATGAAATCGAGTATTGTTACTCTTGAACCAACTGCTTGTTTGTCGATAACGTTTTTTGTGCATCCCTTCAAAATAATAGAAAAATTGTTAACTGATAACTTACAACCTCGAACTCTTAACTTGTTTGACTCGTTAAACAACAAATTATCAAATTTAGTTTAATGAAATTATATATTATCAATTCTTCCATAAATATTTTAATTATTCATAAATGATTAACACATTAATTAAACAATTAAAACCATAACTTATACGTTGTTGATGTATCTAGAAATGAATGACAATCAAGCTATATCTGAATCTCTAATTCTTTTGCAGTACTATCCCCCGAGTTTGAGGGATCTCACGGGCACCAGCTGTAAGTTGCAGGCAAGAGTATTCGCAATCATGTTATACGCATGCATGTCCAAGATATATGGCAAAAGCAATTTAACTATTTTCGACGTAAGTAAGTATTTGCTGGTTTCTTTCTCTAGATCTGGCCGATTCAACCACAAGTTCAAGCTTTAATCAGCATATGTGTTATAATAAATCTGTAAGAAACTGTCATTGATCTTTAATTTATCTTCCGATCACGCTCTAGCTCATATATAGCTAGGCCTTCTCTAGAGTCATAAAGGTTAAAAACTGAACTACTCCCAGTAAGCTAAAATTCATGGATGATTCCCATCGTCTCTCTAGGCTCTGTTGGCCGTGGGCATGCAGTGCAGGAGTTTGGTCTAAATGTATATAAGAACTAAGAGCTGCAGGTAAATATATGCAAACGTATATGACTTTTCTTTAATAATTCAAACATGCAGTAAATGGGATAATTCATTATTGCCGGACGGGCGGACCCCTCTTTGGAGGGGTGGTAAATATCTTAGTTTCTTCCGTCAGAACTTATAAATTATCCATACTACCACTGGAACTTTACCATTGAATAGTTTGAATGTATAGGACGAACTTAATAAATGTGTCAAACTATATTGTCACTTACACAATCCTAGTCTAACCAAGCATGCATGTGCCCTGCTACTGGCTTTTAATTAATTTCTCCCACATTTTCTGCTAAGCTATAAGCTTCTCCCCTCACTAGGCAGTTAAAATCATTACTCTAATTAATTCCTTTGTTATTTTGTGTTTGCCATTGTATTTATAACTATCAGAATAAGATAAAAAAATTCAAAAGAAACATGGAAAGGAAATTTTTTTACAATGCGTACAGAAGAACAAACATGATTATATTAGTTTAGTGCATGAAAGTAAAAGACAATTGCAATTATAAATTTTACAAGTTTCATTTTAATTAAAAGGCAGCAATGAAAGATCCCGAAATTACATATATCAAGCTTTGCATTTTTTTAAAACTAAAAATAGATGAAAGAATCACTCGGAAATTAACTAAATACATGTACGACTTTATTTTGGGATAGGACGAATTATTGGATCGACTTTTGTTGCATGATGCTGCATTTTTCAGTGGCCACCACCACCTCCAAATCCTGCACCACCGCCATAACCAGCACCTCCACCAGCACCGAAACCGCCACCTCCACCAAACCCTCCACCACCACCACCACCACCACCACCACCACCTAGTCCACCACCAATACCTCCACCTTTGCCAAATCCTCCCCCAGCGCCTACACCTCCTCCAAGTCCACTACCACCACCAAAGCCACCTCCACCTCCTGCACCACCACCTAACCCCCCACCAGCCCCCCCGCCAAATCCCCCGCCTGCACCACCCCCAGCTCCCCCTCCTAGACCTCCACTACCTCCTCCTCCAAGCCCACCACCTCCCCCAGCTCCACCACCTAGCCCACCTCCACCACCAAGGCCTCCACCAGCCCCGCCACCAAGACCTCCACCAGCTCCGCCACCACCACCAAGACCACCCCCACCTCCTAAACCGCCACCACCTCCTAGACCACCCCCGCCTCCTAAACCACCGCCGCCTCCTAGACCGCCCCCGCCTCCTAGACCGCCGCCACCTCCTAGACCACCAGCTCCACCAAGTCCACCACCACCAGCTCCACCAAGTCCACCACCACCTAGACCACCTCCACCACCAAAACCTCCTCCAAGACCACCCCCACCGAACCTTCCATGCCTAAACCCCTTCCTATAAATCCCATGTCCTAAACCTCCACCACCTCCAAGTCCACCACCCCCACCAAGACCTCCCCCCTTAAAAAAACGTGGACGACGATGCAAGAACTTTTCATCTTCAACCTTACCACCAACTTCAGCCCCAACCAAACCACTCACCACCAAAACACACAACAAAAAGACCACCACTCCACTACCCCAAACAACCCTCATTGTCACCCTAAACAATCCCCCACTCTCAGCTAATTGAAACTTAAGCAAAAAGCAAACAAGAGTTTACAATTTTACACTGCACTTAACATAAACTTATATGGTATATATAGCTGAATAAAGGAGGATTATGTTGCAACACAACTGTCACGCTTCTGGACGAGTAAATGAGGCTCATCTGCCATTGCAAAAGCTATTTATTTGCCCAACTGTCCTCCCCCAACAAAAGCTCAAAAATTATAGCACTCTATTGTCTCCATTAGATTAATTAATTCTGGGTTTGACTTGTGTGTGTGGTTTGGTTTAAATTTATTCTTTATTTCCTTCTTAATCCAAAAGTGGGTCAACTTGAAATTTATGGATTTCGATTATTAAGTTTTTTTTAAGATCAACTCGAAAAGTTCTCTAAAGAGAGATGCGTTATTGCATGTGATATCATTTAATGAGGCATATGTTATATGTCATTAATGGATCAACCAAACAATGTCCTCGCTAGCTAGCTAGCTACCAGCGAATGCCCTTGATCAAATCTCCTGCTTAGCTATAGTTTGTAAAACCCTACGCCTCGTCGCAGACAATGCTTGAAGATAAACCATTATCCAAACAAAACATACATCACGTGGAATACAAGTGAAAATTGCTGCAATTTGGTCAAATTGGCTTACAACTTACAAGAGGTATAGCAGCCCACTGATCATATCAATTATAGATGGTTAAAAGTAGAAAAGAAATAAAGATCAAAATTGGCATATTTATTAAAGCTCTAAGATGAGATAATATTGATTAGTTAAATAGTGGCCATTAGTTTAGTAAGTTTCTAGGGTGTATTCACTATATTGGGGAATTTTTTTCCAGTACTCCTACTGTTAGATACCATCCAAACCTTTTAAATGACCGTTTCTCTATTAACCTCAAGCGGAAGACTTGATTTTGGATCTTCGGTGGATTACTTTACGTTCTTGACCTCTCATTTACTTCTTCAATCTTTTTGCTCGAATTTGGTTACCACTACTAGAGTGTAGAACTCCATTTCACAGTCTAAATGTAACGCCACAATTCTGAAGGGTCAAACATAACGTAATTTCACAATTGAAAATCTTTAATTTATCTATGATAAAAAAAATTTTATCATTAAATAGTAGAAGCGATGAAGTGTCATAAATGTATACTTAACAAAACTTTGATAAAATTGAATTAATCTTTGTAATAAAGTCAAAATATGAAATCCATAATTAATGAAGTTTCACCCATCATAATACGTAGAAAAAACATAATATATAATAAACTACTTAAATAACTGAGTTTATCATAATACATTTCCCCAAGTCTTAAAGCAATTCGCTAACTGAAAATCATAAATTCCACTATTGCACTACAACAGAAAATGTCTTTTACACGGGGCAAAAACCCCTGTAAAAGACCTTTTACAGTGCTCCGGAAAACCCTGTTTCACCGGGCGATGCAATAGATCTGCAATTTTTCACAACGTTCAGGAACCCTTGTAAAAGACCTGTCTTTTTAGGATTTCGATTAGCATGGTGTAACATCATAGGATTTCGACCTTGTGGACTTGGCGCTTAGCTCATATGCCAAAAAGAAAATCTTGAATATGAGGTTTTGACATTGATAATCAAACCAAACGTCTATAACTTCTAATCCATCTGGTAATAGTTTAGAAAATTGACAGTTAAGAGGGGCGCTGAGAAATAAATCAAGGCAGAAATAAGTTATCACTTAAAAGATATTAGGAGTATTGTGTATAGAAGCCACTAGAGATTTTTATCAACAACTTAATAAGACGAGAACCAAAATAACATTCAATAAGATGTAATAAACCATTCAGTTTGAACTCCAATTTCCAGTTGCATTAGAATTGGAATTGCTTTCTACCGACATTCACTGCCACTATTTGTTCAGTAGCAAAAAAGAAGTTCCAAAATACAAGGACACAGCTTGAAGGAGGTGTTGGATACAAACTAAGGGTGATTGAACCCATAAATCTAACTCTGTCACCTGCAAGTTAAACAGATTTTTCCCATGTAAAAAAGATAAGCTAAAAAGATGCAACTTTGAGAATGAGAAAGGACACAGCAGAACCCACTACTACAATGTTGGCTTACAATGACAACTACCTAAAATCTGTCAAAAGAAACTAATGTAGGATCAGGCGATTTGAGTAAGACTACAACTCAAAAATTAGTTGTCATTAATGTGCTATCTACGATGATAGCTAATTTTGGGGTTGTCATAATAACTTCTTATAGTCATATAAAAAAATTTATAAAGTTCATTTTATTAATGAAAATACCATCCTATTTAATCCATCATAAACCCTAATTTTACTTAGTTTTCTTTCTCTTTAACAGAGGCGAGAGGAGATCAATGACGATTGGCAAGTGACGACATCGTCTCCTTTGATTTCCCCTTTCCCATAAACTCGTCTCAGATCTACCTTCCTTCTTCTCCCTTACCTTTCTAGTCTCAGTCTGCCTCTCTTCATCTCTGTCACCCTTCTCATCTCAGTTCTGCATTTCTTCTTCTCCCTCGCCTCTCTTCATGGCTCTTTAAGCTTTTTTGTTCGGGAGGGAGAAGCCAGGCCGCTGGAGGATTTTTCGGGATGAAGTAGGCGTTAGGTGGTCGCCATGCAAGATTCCTCCTCGTCAACAAAATCCCACATTGAACAGTGCACTTCAAAGTTTGTGGTTGTGGCTGTTCTCGATAGGCGTAGGGGGTAAGGGTATTCTTCATCCTTCGTTTTGTGTCTTTTTTTATTCATGCTTTTGAGCCCTAATTTTTGTTCATTATGTTAATTGTTTGATGGATAGAGAGAGAGGAACTCGAACCTTCATTATTGATCTAGTTCTCCACACACAAAATCAGTCAAATTTGAGAGAGGGAGGGACAGAGAGCTTCTGATCCTATACGGTGCATTGGCTATTAGATCTCGGATGATTTTACGAGCTCAAATCTTGCTTCGGTAACAACTACTGCACTGCATCTTTTTTAATCCTTTTACATCGATTTCCTCAGGATAGTTCAGAAGCTGAAACCAACTAGTTGCCATGGACATTTTTAAAAGACAAGCCAGTAAAATTAAGCATCAACTAGCAAAGCAGCAGTAGGTACTTTATGAATAACCATTCATTTTAGTATCTGATTTCTTTATGTTGGTCAATTCGTCAAGTTGTTCTTTATGTTATCGAGTAAATGGGAGCAGTGTAGATTTATAGAACGTTGAATTTGATACAGATTGTCATTTTATGGAAAATGAAAGAAAAATAAGTGAATCATTAATGTTGTTGGTACTCATATTTACCAAAATGGTAGATGATAAAATGTGGGCAAAGGATATTTGAATTCACTTCTTTAATCTCAATAATCAGATTAAGGTAAAGCCTAAATCTACGGTAGAACCCATTAAATGAACATTTCTGTTTTAGCATATATGAAAAAAGAGGAAACTCTGAAGTGCAATATTTGATAATTCTATAATTTCTCAATTTTTTTGGGATACCTTTGGTGGTGCTAGCAGTAGGATGACCGTGAATATGAAGATCAATATGCATACCGACAGCTTCCTTCCTAAGCATTTCTTGTTATGTTGCTTTATGAATGCTGAGTCAAAAGAAAATAAATGCTAATGCTAACTTTGTTTTTCTTGGATTTCAGGTTGTAATAAAGCCGTTTGGCGGGAATGGTTATGGAAGTTTAGGTGTGATTGTAATTGATGAAGCTGAGCTGAAAAAACATCAACAATTAGAAAAACTATATAGATAAACTCGTGCTGGAAGGGTAAAGAATTTTTCCCTTATGTTTATTGTTGTGTATAAATGATATTAAATCTCTTTCATGGAAGAAGCTAAATGAGCTTGGTGTAGCATACCACTAAATATTTTTGTTGATTTTCTTGATATTTATTGATCCTTCATCTGTTCTTACAAATGTATTATATTCTCCTCTCTATTACTAGGATTTCCAAAAAGATATTGTTAAAGTAAGAGAAACATTTACAGCCATTGGCTACAAGTATATTGAGGTAGGTGAGTACTCTATTATCATGATCAACCATGAATTTTTTTGTTATTGCACAAAGACTTTTTGGTCAAGAAATATTTTGTTGGCATTGTTAACAATTATTAAATTTCAATAAAAATATTAATCATTCTACTTTTTAATCATAGACTTTGTGGTAGGCAAGCACCAAGCTGTCAGAGGAGTGTTGCAACTACGGGGCTGAGAATATCAATGACAAAATACTAGCAAAAGTTGCATCTATATATGGTGATGCTCGTAAGCATGTGGAAAAAGAACAAGAAGATTTGATTAAGTTATTATCTTCACAGGTCAGACACAAGTATATGCTTCTATGTGTTGTCTTGAATGTTTTACCTGCCACTTATGATAGTCACACCTCAAATGGGAGTCCTCCACCTACTAACTGTAGATAACCTCTGCCTCATTTTCGATATTTTGTAAGCTTTGTGCTAGCATTCCAAAAAAACTTGGCCTGACATGCCAGCATCACTACCCTAGTAGTGTCACTTTATGAAGCACTCACTACCCTAATTTCCATTATGATAGCACCTCTGTGTTTTCCCTTCACATCGTGAACTCATCATTTTTTCTGCCTTCTTGAAGAAAATATCAACATCCTGTATCGCTTTTAATATTTACGTGCATTATATATTCATGATGAGATTATATATATCTATACATTGGGATTATGTTGTGATTATTACACCAGAAGGTATTTTGGATCATGAATAGGCTATCCAAAGGAATGTGCATGGTCAAGTTTTTGGGCATTTTCACTAGAGACACATCTCATATAATCTTTTGCCCCTTGATAGAATGTTTTGTATTAGTTTTTTTGTCTTTCACCAGTTAGAATCAGTTAAGTAATTCTTGTCTAAATATCCTGGC
This sequence comes from Datisca glomerata, assembly GCA_003255025.1. NCBI lineage: Eukaryota > Viridiplantae > Streptophyta > Magnoliopsida > Cucurbitales > Datiscaceae > Datisca > Datisca glomerata. The sequence continues at coordinate 425,946 of QANY01004399.1, read as the reverse complement.
TAGACTTTGTATCCTGAAAAACATAATAAAACTAGAGCTCTTCTTGATAGAAGCTCCTATTAGTTTCAATCTTTCAAAAATTTTAAGTCTTCCAAGGATGTAAGTAGCATGGATTACCTTATATGTTTACATTATAAAATTTGAGATATCATTTTATTTTGAAATGCAAGTCATTATAAAATTTGAGATATCATTTTATTTTAAAAAGCAGGGCAAGTTAGCTTGCTAGAGAACATCATGATGATTTAGCCCAATTTATGTTAGGAATGAGTTATGCAACTGAAGCTCTTCATCTACTTGGAATATCAAAGAGGTAAAAAATATTTGAACTCTACTACCTTTCTTAAAACCATTTTTTTATCAAAGTTGATATCCTAAAGTGGTAACTTTATTTAACATCTCTTATTGGTATTTATATTTTTGTTTTGACAGGTTAGAGTTTGATCTGGCGATGTAAAGCAATGATTTAAAAAGAGCTTGGTTGAGTTGTGATATTAATGTGTTAAATTTGTACAGGCTCATGGACGACCAACGTTGAAGAGCTTGGTTAAGTTGTCGAACAAAATGCTACAGAAGGAAATTGAGCACACTAGACACACAAAGATAAACATCGCAGCTGCTTTTCTAACATGAGGAACCAAAACTCACAAGCTTGGCAGAAGCAGGGAAGAACTTTTATACAGGTTTTCATTTTCCTCTTTAATTTTCCAATTTTTATTGGGTTGAGCACGAAACTAAATTTAGTGAAGATGAGAGAACTGACAAATTTCTATATCACATAAATGAATTTCACTAAATATTTTATACTTTATTTGAATTTTATTTTATATATGGCTTAGTTCTTGTGAAAAATCGTATAAGAAATACATATATGGATGTGTGTGTATATAGATGTATGATGTATGTATGTATGCTTGCAGATGACTCAGTTAAATCATTGCCATAAAGATTTACAAATTTTAGTTGTGTTTGTGTTCATTGAGAACTAGACCAGTTTTATGTGTTTTTAGCTGCTATCATTTTCAACAACTATCGTGCTATAAAGACATTGGTAGGTCTTAGTAATCCACAATGGAATAAATTAAGCTTACAAAAAATGGAATAAGATAAGCTTGTTATAGGTGTTGAACTTTTATAAAAAAAATCTTGTTATAGGTGTTGATTCAAAGTTATTTTGACATTAATGTATATAAAAAAAATCTGTCATGAGAAGGTAATTAAATGAAAAAAAACTATCATGGAAAGACATTTTTCTCTTTCCATGACAGTTTTTTAAAATAATTTGGACATTAAATGACGGGGATTCCCCGTCATCTAAATGTTTTTGGCGGCACCTACGATGATGTGATTCTGCGTCATCTAATAGTTTTTTGCGGCACCTATGATGACGGGGAATCCCCGTCATCTAATAGCTTTTGACGGAATCTATGATGATGGAGATTCCCCGTCATCTAATTAGTTTTCGCGACACCCGATTATGATAGTTTTTGTTGAAAAATAGTAAAGATGACAACCCGATAGATGGCAGGCGGCCAGCCGTCATTATAGAGTTCTAATGAAAGATTTTCACCGTCATCTAAGGCCAAAATTGTAGTAGTAACTTCCGTAGAAATTACTCAAAGCTGCATAACAATCCTGTACAAATACTTCTTAGATGTCCCTAAGGAAGACGAAATTGTATCAGTCTCCATCTTCGATTGAGAGTCGAGGCCATCTGACGGACCATTTGAAGAGCTAGGTGTGTCATCTTCATCGGTTAATAGATCCGTCTTCTTAGCCATGTCAGTAGATACAGGACCTTTGTTCCTGTAGTTGCAGGATTTCTCAGCATTGACTCCATCTTTCAGAAGCTCTGCTTCCTTTGACGATAGACCCTACATAATCTTTGGCATTGATAGTAGTCACAAATTAAACTTAATTCACTGCAAGCAACTTTTTTATAACTAACATCTTTGTAGCCTTTGAAACTTCCTTCCCTCTGTCATGCAAATTTAACACGGAAGAAGCTTAAAACCACATAACTGATTAATCTAACATCCTAAATTTTCATGACCAAAGTTATTTTATTGGTTAAACATTGAAAATCCAAATAAGGAAATGGAAAAATCTCTAATGCAACAAATCTACCCACCAATCCAGAGCATACTCAACAGTCTCAATCAATAACATAGGAACCCATCAACAAAAATTCACCAACCAAAAATGAAGTGAAGGAAAAAATAAAAACAAAACTGATCGCAGATTGAACATGACAGTCCTTTATTTATTGAATTAAAAGAAGTAGCCGAGAATTATTTATTGAATTAAAAGAAGTAGCCGAGAAATGTAGATTACCTTTCTTCCTATTTCCTTCTCTTTCCTCTAGCGCTTAAGAATGGATCTAGGCTCCAGGGGAACCTCATGCTCGGTCCTAATGAACTTCTGGTAAACAATTGAACCGCTCATTCCTAGCTCCTCAAGACTTTTCTCTCCAAATGGTACCTCTTCGCAACACAGGTGGCAGAGAAGGGAAGTACATGACTCAAGCAAGGTGGAAAAAGACATGCATGCAGAATAACCTCCATCAATAATCACAAAATAAAAAAATAAAAAATCTTACTGCATGCCCAACACAAACCCTAATCAACTTAGAAAAACTCAAAAATCACAAAATCAAAAAAAAATCACTAAAATCATACAAGAATTTGAGAATGAAACCCTTACCTCTGATTCTGAGCTACGAAATCGAAGAAATAGGGAGATGGGAGACAGAGCTGAGAGAGTGAAGGCTACGAGGGAGAGCTTGATTCCTTGGTAGAAACTTGCGACGTAGGTGAAAGAGAGGGTTGCGAGAGAACTTCACGACCTACCTGTGTGAAAGGGTTACGAGAGAGCTTGATGTCGTGTGAGAGACGATCGAGGGTTAGGGAAAGGGGGGAAGGGTTTTCATTTTGGTGAAGTGAGGAGGCACAGGGCTAGCTTCGCGAGAAAATGACGCCATGTTGTGCTATGTACAACATATAATTTGTTGAGGTCTTTTATAGGATTTTTTCATGAACCCTATAACTTAGTACTTTAAAAGAACTTTTTATGTTGTAGTGTTGGTTCAACAAGCAGTTTCTCACTCATACTGCTTGTCATCATCACTTGCAACATAAACAACTGTGTGAAGGTAAGTACTAGGGAGTACTCAGTAAGTAAACTCACATAATAACATGTATCCACATGTCATAAATGCAATCATGACATGACATAACATAACTTGACGTATACCATAAATGAAATAACATAACGTACTTGATCGTATCATGGATCATATAACACTTAGTTAACACGTGTCTCATACAAAATCATATAATATTCATAATCATATCTTGTCTTGGCATATTCTCTAATTAACAACCTAACTATAACTGCTCACACGTGAACTGAAACGTAACATATTGACGAATTGGGTGACGAAACAAATCACACACACCGGGTGATAAAATCAGATGGCATTCATAGGTGATGGAGAAAGACATACAGATGGCGAATACATGAACAGATGGCGTTCATAGGTGACAGAGAGACATATACAGATGACACCCATGAATGATAGAATACATGAACAGATGACACTCGAAGTGTGTCGAAAATATAAACAGATGACACATGATTCGTATAACAGAACAAAAAGTGAATAATCTAATTTCTTGTTAACTGAGAGTCGTGCTTTAGGTCATATCTTGCTTAATTGTCACTTGACGTAATTTAACTTCATAATTCATAAAATCCAATGCATTATAATAATTGATCATATGGCTCACTATAATGCATACTAGTTCATATAAAAAATCAAACATGGTTAACTTTATAGTATATGGTAACATATTAACATATATAATCAATCATACCCAGATATATATCTCATGATAATCATATTAATCACTGAACAATAAATAATTACCAATATGTCCACAAATATAAACATTATGGGAAAAAATTCAACAATATTAAATATAAAGACATAATACAATTATAACATCGAAGTCATATCATTATGTAAGTCCACTTACCTAGACTGATAAGAATACATTTCAGCAACTATTGACCAGATATTAAAGCTAGGTTTTTTCGGTTTGATTGAGCTGAAATTTTTCCCGCACCAAGAGAGTCGCAGTAATTATCGATGAAAAATGATGAAAGGGTTAGAGAGTGTAGTAAATGCTCTAAGTATTACTTTTTTGTATTGAAAATTTGTTCCTTCTCATTCATTACATAAGCCCTTATATAGGTCTCTATTTAACAATAAAATAATAAAATAAGGGGAATGATCTCCCTCTCCTCAATATTTTCAGGGGTTTTATCATGCCTATAGGATCTTGCCCATAATTATGAGATTTCTTGTCAGGCATGAGTCCCTTCATTTCACTCATTTCCTTCAGTTGTCTCATCCCTTTGTCTTACAACCGTCAATTCACTCGTAGCCACATAATATTCTCTCATGATTCAAATCTCATTTTCCTCATTCTCATGCGGTGGAGATCTCCTTACTGCCTTTTGATCAATCTTTTCCGTCCGTGTGGCACAGTGGAGATTTTCTACCTATTCATCCCCCCATTACACTCAATGAATTATAATTCGTTAAGGCGTAATGAGTGTATTTCACGCATGTCTTAGTAGGGGATTGGTAGCCTCATATTTTTTCACATTTTGACTACTTTATTGGTCCTGCAAATATTAATAGCATGAAGAAAGGTACATTATTAAATAAAAAAAATGTATACCATCATTCCTGGCGTCTCTCGGGAATGGTATTTTGTTACTCATTTGTGTTGTTGCACCTTCATGTTCTCGGTTCTCGGCGCCAAACGTGGGTTTATAGTTCACGCTCTCAGGTATTGCTTGCATCATTTCACCTTCATGTTCTCGGTTAGCATGAGTTTTCAAGTCGTTCTTCTGCCTCTTTCGGCTAGCTCTTATCATTTCAAGTGCTCTATTCTATACGCCTGCTGCACTCCACACCTTTTTAGAATTAGTCATTTTTTACTTCTTTTTCAGTCTGTATATTTCAATGCATTCCTTTTCCACGATCGTAGCCTACATAAGGCCTTTGTCTTCCTCATTTTTTCCTTCACGTTTGCTCAGCCCCTTGTAAGTCCTCTTCTTCTTCCATTTCTGCTCCATTATTGTTACTTTCTCTTTCTCAGTTTTCTTTGTCAGTCATGAGGGGAGAGAAGGAGTTTAAGGTTACTATACCCTTAGTTAGGAACCTAGACGAGTTCAAACAATTTATGGATCATCATAAAGATGCCTTCCCCCGGATGTCATTTACAGCTTTGGGGATGGAATACCCAAGTCTTTCACTTGCCATCCCCCATAACAAATCACCATGACCCCCATGTATATAGCTTTAAGATTGAAGCTCCTTTTTCCCCCATCCTTCAAGAGTTGTTTTGTACCTTCTATCTTGCCCCTTCCCAATACACCCCCAGCACATACATGATCATTTTAGGAATAAAAGCTTTAAATAGGAGGCATAACCTCAATATAGATGTAGATGAAATTCGTGTCGTATATATTATTAAAAAACGCGGCTCATCTTTCTACTTGGCTCCTATTGCTAGCGAGAAATGAGGGGGTTTGGTCATTTCTCACTTAAGGGGAGATAAAAGGCTGGGAAGACGGGATCCTTCTGATTGGAGGGAATTGGGATGGTGATGGCCCCTGGATCATCCCAAAACATATGGATCTTTCAATAAGTATCCGAAGCTCAAATGTTGCTGCGTGACTCTCCGCTATCTACATCTACCCAGAACGGGACTAGAAAGATCTCCTCGATCCAAGCAAGAAGATCAACATTGCCTACGCTCCCATTCCCATAGTTGGAGCTGCTGCTTCTTTATCTCCAACTTCAGAGATCCCCCGAGCCATCCCCATTCTGACATTCCGCCACATTGTGGAGTCCAATCCTTCTGAGTCTGAACATGAAGAAGAGGAAGAAGAAGGAGACCGATAGGCAGAGCGGTGAGAGGCAGAAGAACAAGACGCACGGTTTGGGCACTCGTCGAAGAGTTGGAGATGTTGAAGCATCTACAGAGCAACTTGTGTGGAACCATTGGCAGCGAGAGAAACGTATGTCCTAGAACGGAAGCTGCTGGAACTGCTCGTGACACGCATGCCACTATTGTGCCGTCGATTCTATTCTTGCTGCTACTACTCCGCCTCCCCCCATTTTAACTGATTCTCCTGCTACCATGGTCAAAGACACTCCAGCACGGGACGAAGCTTCTCCAGCCTATCATCTGACTGCTCAGAGGTATGCCCCCTCCTCCTCTGCCAGTTCCCAAGGGAGGTCCAAAGAATCTGACTTGTAGAGGTGGTAGTGGTACGTAGTGGCTCCACCCGTCCTGGCTTCTGTTAGCTTCTTGAAGGATCCCCGTTCTTCACGCATCGTCTTGAAGGGGATCCAGTTTGATGTAAACACGCCCACTCTCTGCCAAAAGACCGTCGATGATAAGGTTATTAGCCTATGTCACAACTTGATACAGGTAACTGTTCTTCCTTTAGCATATTTATTTATTACGCTTCTTTCCGCTTTCTTCTGTTCTTTTCCCATTTACTTACACATAGAATTTTTTCTTCATAGGCTATAGTTTATCATAGCGGGCTCCAAGATCATTTCTCCTCCCTGGAGAGGAGATGGCGGGCTGGAAGAAGAATATGGAGGAGTGCAACAAGGCCCTCGTTACGCTTCTAATTGAGAGGGATGATCTGAAGAAGACTGGGGACAAGCTTTAGGGGGTCATCGGGTGACTCACAGGGGAAGCGAACACGGCTGCTGCAAAGTGGGCGAGGATTGAGGATTCCCTGAGGGGGTTAGAAAAGGATGTTGAGATTGCTGAGGAGAATTTAGCCTTCATTGATGGGAAGCTGACTGAGGCCGAAGAGAAGCAGTCGGCTGTGGAGGCAGCTTTGGCTAAGGTTGGGGAGCAAGTAGTTGAACTTGAGGCCGAGTACCATGCTATTATTTATCAGGCTAAGGTTATGACCTATTGTGCGGGTTACCGCGATGTCAAATCCGATAAGGTTCCCCGCATGCCCCTTGTTGATCTTCCTTACGACCTTGTCGAACATGGGCTGACATTACTGTTCTCGCTTCTGACCCTCCTGTAGAGGCTACTCCCAAATATGAGTCTTAGTTTAATTTCCTTTTTTCATGTACTTTTACTTTTCCTGTATTTTAACTTTCTGACAATTCTTCTTGTATTTTCCTAAGGTCAAAGAGAAGATTTTTCCCGTTTCACTATTTTATCAACTTTTCTGTTTCAATACTCAAATGACTCTTTGTTTCTACGTTTTATGTCTTTTTCATAAACACTTGTCAAAAATTCTTAGTGAAACATTTTCACTTAGCAAGAAATTCTCTCATCTTTGTAGTTACTTGTTTATCTATTCTCGCTCATGTTTTTAAGTTGGCTCGAAAAGTAGGATTTACTTTGGTTGAAATACAATAGAGCAGGAATGCTCCTATTTAGTCGAGCCACCCATTTTCACAGCTTTTTTGCTCAGTTTATTTGCCGTTCTGTTTCGAAGACATTCATTCTTCTTCTTTTTTCCCATCTTTAGAAGATGTTTTTCCTTTTGAGAGTATGACTTACGAAATGTCCCTCTCAAGGACTCACGTCCTTAATTAATTTCTTAGAGTAAGATTTATTGTTTTCCCCTCTCAAAGATCTACGCCCTTAGTTTCTTCTCAAAGTAGGACTTATGAACTTTCTCACCCAATGACTTACGCCCTTATTTCTGTTAATTATTAGAGATGAGGAGAGCTGACACCAAGAGTTTTTACATGGAAAACCCTTTAGAAAAAAACACAGGAAAATATTTACTGTAATGCTCTTCATAACTTTAAACAGAGTATTTCTTTAGGTGGGTTGCATTCCACAGTTTTGAGTCGCTTCCCCCTATCTCACTGATGATATATGACCCTCCACATGTTGGCCTAATTCCCTCTATCTGGAATATCTTTATTAGGATTAGGTCTCCCTTCTGAAATTCTCATTTCCGTACCTTCTTCTGGAAGTAAGATCTCATCTTCTGATTATAATGGGCCATCCAGATCAGGGCTGCTTCTCATAGTTCTTCCAATTCATCAAGGTTATTTCTGCGGAGTTATTCATGTTTTTTCTCATCAGTCTAGATCTCATAGTAGAGCTCCCAATTTCAACAAGAATCACTACTTCTACTCCATACGTTAGAGTAAATGATGTTTCACCCGTTGCCTCTCTAGGAGTTGTTCTATATGCCCATAGTACTGGTGGTCATTCTTTCACCCACTTCCCCTTGGTTGACTTTAGTCGTTTCTTCATATTGTAGAGTATAATTCTATTTGACCTTTTAGCTTGTTCCTTTCCTTGCGGATGCTAAGGTGTAGAGAATCGGTTGATGATCTTTAAGTCCTCACAAAAGTTTTTCACCATGTTTTCGGTGAATAGAAGTTTGTTGTTGAATATTAGGTCCCGATGAACTTTGTATCGGCATATTATGTTCTTCCAAGTAACCCTTTTACTTACTCCTCACAAATTCTGGCGAAGGCTTTAGCCTCAATCTAACAATGTCTAGAGCCCACTACATGAACGGCCAAAGACTTACTATGGTTTTGAGTTCTCCAATGTCCATTTTGACTATGGGTGCAAACGCTGACACTTATCACATTTCTTTACATACTGTTTAGTGTCTTGGTGCATCTTTGGCCAGTAGTACCTCTCGTTCATCACTTTGTGTGCTAAAGATCTGCCCCCATTCTGCTAATACATATTGAGTTTCCTTCTCTCGTAGACACTTCAGGTACGGACTTGTAAAAGATTTTATACACAGTAGTTCATTTATCAATGTGTACCAGGTGCTCCGTTGCTGTATGGTAGCATATTATGTTATCCTACTAGATGTGTTTCCTTTCTACTTAAATGTCAGCTACTGGGAGCGAGACAATTGGTTTTTTCAAAAATTCTACGGGGACGTTCCTCTTATACGAGGAATCGCAATGATGATCCCAAGTTTGCCAATGCGTCAGTATGCTTGTTCTCAATTCTTGGGTTCTATTGAATTCTCTAGCTTTTCCATGTGCCTAGGAGGTCATTTGCCTGTTGTAGATAGTTTATCATCCTTTCATCTTTCGACGTATATTCTCTTGTTACCTTATTTACAATCATAATGGAATCATAGAATATTTTCACATTTGTTACCTTATATTCTTGTAGCAATGACACTCTCACTATTAGCGATTCATACTCTGCTTCATTGTTTGACGCGTTGACTCTGAAGGAGATAAAATGCTCCAATGTTTCTCCAAAAAGGGTTTGTATTACCACCCGTGCTCTTATTTCTTTATTATTTGAAGCACCGACAATGTATAGTTTCCAAGGGCCGTTCTCAATTTCTTTGAGAGGTTCCCTTAAAACTTCTCCTTTAGTGAAGTTCGTAACTAAGTCTGCTAATGTCTTCCCTTTGGTTGAGGTTCTAGATTCGTAAAGAATGTCATATTGGCTTAGCTTAATTGAACACTTCGCGATTCTCTCGCTTACTTCTGGAGAGTGCATGAGACTCTTGATAGGTGTATTCGTCAACATTGTGATGTTATGTGCCTGAAAATAGGGTTTCATTTTTTGGTTGCTACTAGGCTTTTATTGATGAAGTATACATGTTTCTGCTTTCTTTATTCTTTCTTGATGAGTACGGCGCAAACGGCGACCACCAAAACAACAACATACAGCAGGAGGTTTTCACCAGGTACCACCTTAGAGAGTAGAGGTGGTGTTGTCTGGTACTCCTTAATTCTACTGAGAGCTTCTTCACATTCCTCGTTCCACCCGTCTGCAGAATTCTTGCTCAACTTTTTGGAATACGATCTACCCTTATTTGTAGACCTCGACATGAATTTGTTCAGGGCGGCCACCCTTCTTGTTAACCCATGTATTTCTTTTCGGCTCCGTAGATATTTCATCTCCATAATTGCCCTCACTTGGTCCAGGTTCACTTCGATTCCTCATTGCATCACCAGGTGCCCAAGGAACTTTCCCGCAGCTACCCCGAACGTACATTTTTCCAAATAGAGTTTTTTCTTAGAACTATAAAGGCTTCTTTGATGTCTCGAATATGGTCCTCCAGTTTCCGGATTTTGACCAGCATGTCGTCTACATAGGATTCCATGCTTTTCCTGATTCTATCGCAAAAGACTTTGTTCACCAACCTTTGATAGGTAACACCTGTATTTTTTAGTCCAAAAGGCATGACTTTATGACAATAGATGCCATACTCGATAATGAAGTCAGTCTTTTCTAAGTCAGGTTGGAACATTTTCACTTGATTGTATCCGGAGTATGCATCCATCAAGGTGTGTAGTTTGTGTCTGAAAGTCGCATCAACCATCTGATCTATCATTGGCAGCAGATATTCATCTTCGGGACAAGCTTTGTTCAAATCAGTGAAGTCCACACATATTCTCTAATTTTCATTTTTCTTCTGTACCATTAGCACGTTGGCCATCCACTCTGGATAGTCCACTTCCTGAATGAATCTTGTGTTGGAATTAGTGCCCTCAAAGCATGTGTTTGGAGATTTTTAATATGAAATTAATGAAATTATATTTTTCTTATAATTGTTCTTTTAAATTAATGTTGAATAATTTATGTAAATATCTAAAATTTCATATTCATTCATGAGACTATGATCTTGTATAAGTATGAGGGGATTAAGGTCATAGATAATGAATAAAATTGTCAGCTACATATTAAAGTATGAAATCTTTAACGAATGGTTGTTAGTATGATTCACTAAGCATTATGAAAGCATGTGATCTAGATCCAGATCATAGGTTAGACATCTTAGTGAAGGCACTTTATATAATAAGATTATATATTACATGACCGATGTGGATTAATATCTTTATTAACTTGCCGTTTATCATAAAAATTTAATACACATCAGTCTTATGATCATATGTAGATCAGTTTGAATCCTAAAAAATCATGAAATCCTATGCATGTCTACTGGTTCTTTTGATTCACTCATTAAGATTTGATTGTAAAACAGACTAGTGACTTTTGTTTTGGAGATTCAGTGATATGGATGGCTAGGAACATGATCTTATAAGATTTGGAATCTAAGTTTTCCTAACAAGTCGTATATTGGTTTTCTTAAGTTTTAATTCTGGAATTGAATGGTTATTGAGCTAAAATTTATAATACGATTATAAATTAGCCATTCACTAGTGAATTAGTGGTACTTAAAGATCAAGAGGTAATTAGAAGGGTAAAATGGTAATTTTGATCAACTCTAATTTACGAACCAATAATTGGATGACAGAACTATATGAAATGATTATATCAATGGATTACATAAGAATACTTCGTAAATATATTATATAATCTCTAAAAGTGAGATAAAATGTCGAATTTATGAAATTAGATCATTTTTATTTATTATGAGAAAATAATTTAAATTTGAAATCAACTAAATTTGATGTTTGAAGTAACAGATAAGCTAGTTGATTGAGATGATCAGATAAGTTAATTTTTTAATTTAACTAATATCTAGATATTTATCTTATTAAAATAAATAGCAGATTTACAGAAATTGGACTGCCACATGTCAATCACTGATTTTAAATTAGAGAATGACATGGACTACTATAGTGCCACGTGGCACTACAGTAGGATGTGGCACACTGTAGTGTTTCACGGCACTACAGTGGTGTCGTGAAACTACAATGCCGTGAGGCTCTGTGACTTCTCACGGCACACTATGGTGTTGTGTGGCACTGAACTGTTGTACAATTACAGTGGGTCCCACATCAATTGTACATTTATAATTATTTTATTATTTTATGTAAATTCCTAAAAAATATGATATGTCACTAACTAGAAAATATATTGATATTATTCTACTGGCTTCGGTGCGTGCAACACGGTTGTAATCAGGGGTGAAACTCTTTGAGATTAAAAGTTAATCAAAAAGCTCTGTGAAAAACTTTTAATTGTTTTCGATCAGATTTTGTCTCCTAAATTCATCCTTCTCCAAAGATCTCATGTGTTGAGTACATCTGGAGATAAAAAAATATTTTTGATTATTTCTACGTACCCACACACGTCCTAGTGTGTTTGAGAATTGACTTGGAAGATCTTGTGTAAGCCATTTTGGACATAGGAATTTTTGTAATTTTATTCTGAATATCATCGTGAGAAGACGAAGAACGCACGCGACGAACGAGGAAGAAGAAAAAAAAGAATTCATGCGTCGGCACCGAAATTTGGATTTCCAACACCAACGTCGCTGGAAAAATTGGCGTTCGTGACACTGTGAAGGACGCCGGCGGTGGTTGATGGAGGTTGTGACGGTGGTGGATGGGTGTGGCGGTGGGAAAGTCCTATCATCAGAGGTAATTGTTGATACTGCAATGGGAGTCTCACAGAATTCCTACTACCGTGTTACCTTATCCCTGCGATGTGTCGTGAAAACCCAAATCCTATCCTTATCTTTTAAATTTTAAATTTTGATTTTGAATTTTTGAAATTTTGAATTTTGAATTTTGAATTTTAAAATTTGAAATTTGATTTTTGAAAGGATAATTATCGATTTTAATTTTTTTTAATTAAAATTAATTAATTGATAGGGTTCGACCCAAGGTTGATAAGTCATCAAATTATTTTTTTACTATCAAATTCAATTAATTTTACAAAGATAATTAATGAGATTATTTAATTAGGAAAAATAGTTTATCCTTATTAAAAAGGTTTTTATCAAAACTTGAAGATTACGAAGATGGACTTCTGATGAAGAAAGTGTTATTTGAGAAATATGTATTTTTGAAATTCTCTTTGTAATTATTTCTATTTTTCAAAGCTTATAACTTAGAAATACCCAATAGTCACTCGGTTCATCATTTGTTTATTTAATTGTTAAATAAATATTTATTGATTTGATTGATAACATGACCAAGCATTAGTCGATCACATGTCATACATGAAACCCCACATAGCTTTATTTAATCATGCATCTTATTAGTAAAAACATGATTGATTACGACTCTCCTAATATGTTTATATGAATTATTTTGAGAAATCAATTGCATGTAAACTGTTAGGTTTAAGTAGTTAAAACATGATAATCACACCACTCTAAAGGCTATAGTAACCTTTAGGATAAGCACATTTATTAAAAGAGTTTTATTAAAGTTTGATGAATGTAATTAATTAGTTATTCTAAGTTCACCAAATTTTGACTTAAGCTCTTTAGAAGGTTAAATGAACTTAGATCAATTAGATTGGATTAACTGTTAATTTTCCATTCATATGGATATTTTAACTAGTAATTAATTTTGAATTAATTGATTAGTTAAAATAGAAACACATTATCTTAAAATAGTGAGTGAGAGAAGATTGACATGTCAATGTAGCCTATGGTCTTCATTATTAGTACAACACCGTGAGGTATGGTAAGGGAATCGAGATGGATTTGTTTTCACCCCCCTAAGGAATGTTTCGAGTTGTATCAATACCAAGGTTGAACTTTTTAAGAAGATAGAACTAAGTGATGTAGTTTAGTTTTGACCAACCCTAAGGCGGCATATTTTAAATTAAGTCATGGAATCTTAAATAATGTGTTACATTAACAAAATCACAATTAAGCTTTGAGTGGATAATTGTGACTCTACCAAATAAGTAATACCTTCTTATTAAAAGAGAAAATATGAGATATTTTGAGTTTTAATTTATAAGGATGAGAATGTCTCATAGACAGCCTAAAATTAATCTGACTGACCCTAAGGTATTCATGCATCATGTTTACTTTCTGAATTCTCGATATTTATTTCAATTATATTGAATTATTTATGTTTTATTTTTTAGTTATTATTGTCTACCATGGGCATTCTTATTAATGTTTTAATTGCACTTGAGAAATTAAATGGTAATAATTTCATAAGATGGAAGTCAAATTCAAACTTGATGTTAATTTGAGAATCACAAATTTGTTCTTATTGAAAAAGGTCCCGAGGAGCTCGCTACCATTGCCCCTAAGAATGTTACAAACTAAAAGTTGGGACTCTTACTATTTATGAGTCTTGTCTAGAGGGAAAAATGATCAAGAGATCTTTCACAAGAAAGGGTCAAAGTGTCAAGGAACCACCTGAGCTAGTACATAGTGATCTATGTGGATCTATCAATGTAGAAGCTAGAGGTGGGAATCAATATTTTGTCACTTTTGTTGATGATTACTCTATATATGGTTATACTTACCTAATGCATAGAAAGTCTAAAACTTTTGGAAAGTTTAAAGACTTCAAAACTGAAACTGAAAAGCAATTAGGTAAATCCTTGAAAACACTTTGATCAAATCGAGGTGGTGAATACTTAGATTTAGAAGTTAAGGATTACATGCTGGAGTATAGCATTCTATCCCAACTCACAACATCTGAAACGCCACAGCAAAATGGTGTTTCAAAAAGGATAAACCGAACCCTATTAGATATGGTTAGGTCTATATTAAGCTACTCCTCACTACCACTTATATTTTGGGGATATGCACTTCAAATGACAACTTACATTTTGAATGTAGTGCCTTCTAAGTCTATAAGCGAGACACCTTTAGAGTTATGGAATGGTTCTAAACCCAACTTGTGTCACTTCTGTATATGGGGGTGTCTAGCTCACATTCTTAGACACTAGAGGTGAGTACTTTTATAGACCTAACCATATCTAGAGACTAGAGGTGAGTACTTTATAGTCACAATGATCAAAATGTATTTGTATCGACAAATGTCACATTCCTTGAACATGACTATATGGAAAACTACAAACCTCGAAGTAAAGTAGTTCTTAAAGAATTAGCGCCTGATGAGATCAGACCACCTTCATCATTAACCGATAATCAACAAACCACAGAATTCATTATTCCTCTTCAGGAAACCCAGGTGCAACGTCATAGTTCTATTCACTATGAACTAGAGGCGCATGTCCTAGTGTCTGACACTGATAAAGATGATCCATTAACCTTTAAAGAGGTTATGGATGATCCTGAAAAGGAGAAATGGTAAGATGCCATGAACTAGAAAATATAATCGATGTATTCTAATTTTGTTTGAGAACTTGTAGATCCACCTGAAGATGTCAGGCCCATTAGATGTAAATGGATCTTCAAAAAGAAAATATGTGCAGATGGGAAAGTAGAGACTTTCAAGGCACGGCTGGTAGTTAAAGGCTATACACAAAGGGAATTGGTCGATTATGAAGATACATTATCTCCCGTTGCCATGCTAAAATCAATTCACATCCTTTTTATCCATAACCACTAGTTTAGAATATAAAATATGTCAAATGGATGCCATGACAGCTTTTCTAAATGACTCTCTTGAAGAAAACATCTATATGATATAATCAGAAGGGTTCGTGAAAAAATGGCAAGATCAGAAAGTATGCAAGTTGCTTAAATCCATTTATGGATTGAAGCAAGGATCTAGATGTTGGAATCTTATCTTTGATAAAATTATTAAATCGTATGGTTTCGAGCAAAATATTGACAAATCTTGTGTTTATAAATAAATAAAAAATAAGATAGTGAGTTTCTTAATTCTTTATGTAGACGATATTCTACTAATTGGGAATGATGTAAAAACTTTGTCAAAAGTAAAGAAATGGTTAGCTGAGAAATTCCAAATGAAAGATTTAGGAGATGCGAACTATGTTTTAGGCATCCAAATCCTAAGGGATAGAAAGAACACACTTTTGGCACTTTCTCGGGCATCTTATATTGATAAGGTGCTGGAGAGATTCTCTATGAAAAATTTCAAGAAAGGTCAACTACTGACCAAACATAGAATTGTCCTTTTCAAAGAGCAGTGTCCTAAGACACCTCAGGAGGAAGAGGATATGAAAAATGTTCTTTATGCTTCAGTTGTTGGTAGTCTCATGTTTGCAATATTGTGTACGAGACTAAACATATGTTATGCAGTAGGAATGGTCAATCGTTATCAATCAAATCCTGGTTTAGAACATTGGATTACAGTAAAGCACATTCTCAAGTATCTTCAGAGAATTAGAAATTATATACTTGTTTATTCAGGTATGTAAATAAGTATATAATTTTCAATCAGATAGGGACAGTCGAAAGTCAATGTCTGGATCGTACACTGAGGTGATCTGACTGTTATGGAGATAACGTTGGATTAGAACCTGGCTGACCCATTTGCCTGACACTTCTTGTGAAGTCATTTGAGGGTCATGTGCGAAATATGGGTTAAGAGAGATGCCACATTTGTTTTAGGGCAAGTGGAAGATTGTTGGGCATAGTGCCCTTAAAGCATGTGTTTAGACATTTTTAATATGAAATTAATGAAATTACATTTTTCTTATAATTATTATTTTAAATTATTGTTGAATAATTTATGTAAATATCTAAAAATTTCATATTCAATAATGAGACTATGATATTGTATAAGTACGAGAAAATTAAGGTTATAGATAATGAATAAAATTGTCAGCAAAATTTTAAAGTATGTAATCCTAATGAATGGTTGCTAGTACGGTTCACTAATCATTATGAATACATGTGATCTAGATCTGGATCATTGATGTGGATAGACATCTTAATGAATGTATTTTATATAATAAGATTATATATGACAAGATCGATGCGGATTAATATCTTTGTTAACTTGCCATTTATCATAAAGATTTAATAAACATCAATCTGATGATCATATGTAGATCAGTCTGAATCTCGAGTAGTCATGAACTCCTATACATGTCTATTGGATATTTTGACTCACTAGTTAAGGTTTGTTTGTAAAATAGGCTAGTGACTTTTGTTTTG
Organism: Datisca glomerata; assembly: GCA_003255025.1. Classification (NCBI taxonomy): domain Eukaryota; kingdom Viridiplantae; phylum Streptophyta; class Magnoliopsida; order Cucurbitales; family Datiscaceae; genus Datisca; species Datisca glomerata. The sequence continues at coordinate 409,116 of QANY01004399.1, read as the reverse complement.
GAGATTCAGTGATAGGAATGGTTGAGATCATGATCTTACAAGATTTAGAATCCAAGTTTTCCTAGTGGATCCTATGTTAGTTTCCTTAAATGTTAATTCTGGTACTGAATAGTTATTGAGCTAAAATTTATAATACGATTATAAATTAGTCATTCACTAGTGAATTAATGATACTTAAAGATCAAAAGATAATTAGAAGGGTAAAACTATAATTTTGACAAACTTTAATTATTTATGAACCAATAATTGGAGGACAGAACTATGTGAAATGATTATATCAATGGATTACACGAGAATACTCTATAAATACATTCTATAATCTCTAATAGTGTAATTTCATTTTTATAGTGGAGTAATAATGGAATTAATAAATAAGATTATTTAATTAAAGAGTTTAATTAATAATCTATTGGAGCATAAGATTATAGGTTTATAGTCCCCAAATCACCTCTGTACTACGCAGTTTAGGGTGTGAATGTTTCAGAATTAACATGATAAAAAGATTGACTTCTAAAATAAATTATATATCTAGGGCGAGTATATAATTATGAGATAATTGTGTATGATTGATTAATTAAAAATTAAATAATTGGATTATTTAATATAATTTTCAAAAATTATCATTAAATAATAAAATCAATTAATTTTATGTTAATCGATAAGTGAGACAAAATATCTAATTTATGAAATTAGATAATGTTTACTCATTATGAGACAATAATTTAAATTTTGAATCAAGTAAATCTGTTGTTTGAAGTAACAGATAAACTAGTTGATAGAGATGATCATATAAATTAATTTTTTAATTAACTAATATCTAAATATTTATCTGATTAAAATAAATAATAAATTTACAGAAATTATCACGTGACATGTGTACTGTCACATGTTAATAACTGATTTTGAATCCAAGATTGACATGAACTATTGTAGTAACACATGGCACTACAATGGGACTGTGACTCCTCACGATGCACTACAGTGTCGTGTGGCACTGCAGTATTGTACAATTTCAGTGGATCTCACTTCAATTGCATATTTGTAATTAGTTTATTATTTTACATAAATTCCTAAAAAATCTGATATGTCATTATCTAGAAAATATATTGATATTATTCTATTGGCTTCGGTGTGTGCAAACAACACAGTTGCAATCAGGGGTGAAACTCTCTGAGATTAAAAGTTAATAAAAAAAACTTTATGAAGAGCTTTTAATTCTTTTTCGATCAGAGTTTTGTCTTTCAAATTAATTATTCTCCAAAATTTCTAGATCTCATGTGTCGAATACATCTAAAGACAAAAAAGTGTATTTGATTTATTCAACATAACCACACACGTCCTAGTGCATTTGAAGATTGGCTTGGAAGATCTTAGTTTTGTGGATCTTGTAATCTGTTGTTCGTGAGGTTACAAGTTCGTTGTTTGCAAGGACACTTGACATACTACAAGAGGTATTATTCATATCTTTGTATGTTTTAGATTTAATGTATAGATATATAATGGATTTGATCTGAAAAGAATATTTTTTAATTAAAAAGTTTTCATCTTTAGGATCGTTTATCATTTTATAATTTTTTTTTAAAATATCACCACGCCTTCTGTCGCGCATCGCAGATTCCAACAACCCATTGTCAAGAGATTTTTGGCTTCCTCTTTGATTTCCTGATTCTGTTTTGGGGAAAATCTTTTCTTCCTCTATTTCACTGGCTTCACAGCGGGATCCATATTCAGCCTATGGCAAATGATTTCTTCGGGAATGCCTGACATCTGTTGTGCCGTAGTTGCGAACACATCCTTCTTGTCCCTCAGGAATTTCACGAACTTTTCTTTCCCACTTCTTTCAAGATGGGTCCTAACATTTGTCATCTTCCAGGTTCCTTCCTCCAAGCACACAAGTTCAGTTTCTTTCCCCGCCTTGTACCTTGGGCCATCTTGCCCGTCTTTCTGTGATGACTATAAATCTGCGGGTTGTTTGCCTTCAGCCTTTTCCGTAGCCTTCTTCTTGACAGATTCTAGAGCAGTCACGGAGCGAATGCAGGTAGCGGCTTGATCTCCCCTCATCATTTTAACTCCCTCTGGCAACAAATATTTCAGTACTTGGTAAAAAGTTCAAGAGATGGCTTTCATTTTGTGGAGTCAAGTTCTCCCCAATATTGCGTTGTACAGGGACGATGTGCTCAATATCATGAACTCACTTGTATATTTGAATGGGTATGCATTCACCGAAATAACAAGTGTTTTCTCTAAGTAGCTGATGGCCCCCTCTAAGTAGTTGATGGCCCCATTGAAACCTATTAATGGCTGTGAAGTTCCTTGAAACTTTTGTTCTCTCATTGACATTTTCTCTAAGTTTGCCCAGTATAGAATGTTCACTACACTCCCATCGTCAACCAAGACATCCTCAGTAAGCAGTTTTCGACTTGTATATTTGAATGTCAAGAGCATCGTTGATATGCCCGTCATGCTCCACATCTAGATCATCGAACACCATTGGCGAATTCCCTTTAACACTTGGGGATCCTTCTAAGCACTTTTTCAACATTTACTTTTTGCAGTATATCTTTCTTTCCTTCCTCGTTGTCCCTTTCTACTCTATAATCATAATAACTATGATGATGATCTGGAGAGGTTGTTTTCCGTTGTCGTGATTATGCTTTTCAACTTCCCGTTTCTGCTCTTCTTTCTTCATGAATTGACTGAGGTACCCGTCTTTTATCAGTTGCTCGATGTAGTCTTTAAGTTGAAAATAGATCCTTGTGTAATGCTCGCAACTCTTACGAAAGGAGCAATACTTGTCTTTATCCTTGTAGCTTAATTCTTTTGTGAGTGGGGATGACTTTTTCAGCCAAGGCTTAAACCTTGTCCATTGGGTGTAGGGGTGTAAGTAAAACCGAAAACCAACCAAACTGAACTGAATCTTACTGGCTTGGTCGGATTGTCATATTATTCATATCCACATCGATTTTAAGAAGGGAAAAACCGCAGTCTTCAGTTCGATCTGTGGTTTAAGGTTGTGAAAACCGCTACAAACTGAACCGCACCGTATATATAAGCTATGTATACATTATAACAAGTTAGTAGCTAGTATAGTGGGAGAAGCTTCTCGAGGAAGGATGTCAAATGGCTTGGCATGCATGTTCGAATCTTAGCCCCTCTATTCTCTCATTATTTTTATATTTTTAACACATGACCTCTAAGTAGGAACACTTTCTCAAACCCTAGCCTCATCTCTTTTGCACAATAACTCCTCTCCCCTTGCCTCCAATTCTCCACCCATTCCCTCTCTCTCCCTCTTCGATCTTCACCCCTTCCCCCCTCTCTCTCTCTTCACTCCATCTTTCCTTTCTCTCTTTGTTCCATCTCTGTCTCTCTTCTTTCTCCATCTTTTCGCTCTCTCTCTCTCCCTGCTCAATCTTCTTTTCTTTGTTCTCGATCGTTCTTTTTGTTCTCCATCTTTCTTTTTTGGTTCATGATCTTTCACAAAAAAAGAGGTTACTTCGAAGAAGATGAAGATGAAGACGAATGGTTCGATGCTTGATTTTGAAAAATCAAAGCTTGCGGCTATTGTTAGTGGGAGAGTGGACACTTGGTCGAAGATGGTTCTAAAAAATCAAACCTTATGGCTAGAGCGAAGAAAAATCACTTTAAATCTAATGGATGCTTGGTTTTTCATTATTATTTGCACATTTTGTTTGTTTTTGTTCTCTTGTGTTTTTATTTTTTTAGGGTTTATGATGATTTTTCTACTGATTTAATGTAAGTTTTGGTTTTTTAACATTGATTATGAAGTTATCTAGGTATTGCAAAAGTTTTAGGGTTTTCTTCTGGATTTTGGATTGTTTGGGATGAATATTGAATGTGTTTGAAAGATATTTTGCAATGTTGAACAAACCGACTAATCGACCGAAACGATCTATTATTGAGTGGTTCGACTCGGTTCAGTTTTCACTCTAACAATGGTTCAGTTCGGTTTGTAATACATGGATATTGATTTTCCAGTTCGGTTCATTTTATATCCCTAAATCGAACCGTACCAAACCGCTTACACCTCTAATTGGGTGTACCATGTCTGAGTCTTGCCTTCAATACCCCATTCTTCCTGCTTGACTATTTCCCCCGTCTTCTCTTTCCATTCCGTCGGACTTTTTTCTTTCAGGTTTCGAACTTCTTTCTCATTTTCTTGACTCCTCAGTCTTCCGTTCAACGACTTTCGACAAGCTTCTTTTCTCCTCTTCTAGAGTGATGTAGGATTACGCCCGTTGAAAGGTTTCCTCTATGGATAGTGGTTTGATCTTGGTTAGATCTTTGAACAAGGGTGAGTTCGGGTCTAACTCATGCCTGAAGGCCAGTCTGGCAACTCAATCATCATAATTTTTTACTATTGCCATCTCGTCCTTAAATATGTGGCTGTATTCCCGTAGTGACTTCCCTCTCTTGGTGAAAATCGTCAAAAGATACTCTGTCTCTTCCATGATCGCTTGATAGGTAGAGTACTATTCTAGGAAGATAGAGGATATAACAGTAAAATTAGTAATTGAATGCAAACTGAGGGAATGATATCATTTCAGAGTTGCTCCGTCCAAGCTGGTGGGGAACATCTTGCACATCAGTTTGCCATCATGTTGATATAGTGCTATTATTTGTCTGTACCACCGGAGGTGGTCTATGAGATCTATTTTCTCCTTGTAACATTTAAATTTGGGGGTCACGAATTTTTTGGGTACGGGTGGCGTCAAGATTTTGGGGCTTAACGGAGTATGGGTGAGGGATTCGAGGTCGATCTTTCCCGTACTTCCCAGGTTTTTCATCTCCATCATTTTTCACTCTAGTAATTCTTCCACCGCTTCTTTTGTTATGACCTGGGACTGACGAGCTTCTCCCATAGCCTATTTCACGTGGTTTAGGGATTGGACTTCTACTTCCTCATTTTGTACATTTCTATTATTCTCGTGGTTCTCCTACCATATGTCTTGCCCGTTGCTCCCGAGTGGATTTCTCATTCTTCGTTATTCGCCTTTTAACTGACTTCGGCACGTATCCTTGCCAATTCTTGCTGAAGCATGTTGATTTGGTCTTGCACAGTCTGCCATGCACTATGTAGTGCCTCTGTGTTCCTTCTTTCCATTTCGTGCATCCCGTTTAGGATTGTCTGTAGCATTTTTATCAGTGGGGTTGGTTGATCCACATGATCGTCTCCGTTTCTGGTCCCGTTGCCCTTATTCAGGGCTCCATTCGATCTGATTCAAGACGTATTTGATGTTTATGGGGTGGATTTCTCGAGCTTTTCTCTTAGCTCTCAATGAAAGCACCAAAATATAAATGAAATTTTCCCACACCAATAGAGTCACAGTAATTATCGATGAAAAATGATGAAAGGGTTAGAGAGTGAGAGAGGGAGTGTAGTAAATGCTCTGAGTATTACTTTTTTTGTATTGAAAAATTGTACATTCTCATTCATTACACGAGCCCTTATATAGGCCTCAATTTAACAATAAAATAATAAAAGGAGGGGAATGATCCCCCTCTCCTCAATGTTTTCAGAGGTTTTATCATGCCTATATGATATTATGCCAAAAAAATATTTTGACATGCAACTTTAACATTAATTTTAATTTTTTATTAATATTTAAATAAATTAATAATGCTAGACTAAACTCTAGTATAGGTATTTCAAATTAAATTAATAAAATGAGAGTGATGGTAAACAATATTTTGATGTGTAATTTCAACATTAATTTTAATTATATTTATTAATATTTAAATAAATTAATAATGGTAGACTAAACTCTAATAAAGTTAATTCTAATTAAATTAATAAAATGTGAGAGACAGTGAAAGAAAGATATGACATTTGTTTTATTTCATATGAGGGCCCGAAAGTGATTTTATTTTATACAAAAATTGTAATAGCATTGTAAATTTAAATTGTTCTCATTTTCTGTTGTAATTCAATTGCATAAAAAATTACAAACTAATATTGCATGTAAATTAGAAGTGCATTCTAATTTAAGGATTACTCCAAATAAACATGACAATTCAATTACAAGAAGATTATAAAATGATTACAAAAGGAGAATAACACAAACCAGAGCACAGTATAAAAGTTATTTGGAGGTTTCCATTTCATGAAACCTTCATTGCTATTCAATTTCTTTGCAACTCCCAAGTGTTTCAAGATTCATTTTCTAACATCTTCTACTCACACTTTGTGGGAGTAGCTCGTCCAACAATTCTCTCTATTTCTTAACTTTGTTCATATAGGCAATAGGTCGTAGGATGACCATCTAGCACACCTATAAAAGAGTTTGAATTAAAGTACTATACTAAATCTCAAAGATCAACATAGTAACTTTCATATGGGCGCTTTTGTCATACACCAAACTCATCTAGCCACATCAAATTACAGCATCCTTGATCCCTCTTTTAAACTAAGAGCCACGCTTAATCCATATGTTTACTATTATGTCACTAAATATGTTTCACTATATGAATAATGTGTTTTAATTGCAGTGAAGGATGGCGTTTTATACTAAAACACAATGAAAGGTGCATTTTTATGCGAGGGTAAAGAGCGGGGAATGAAAATCTCCAACCCGCCTAAATATTTGCACACAAAACACTCCACCTTTTAACCTCTTTCTCTCAGCTTGATTCTCTCAGCGTCAACCCTCTTTCTCTCAACTTCAACCTCTATTTCTCTCACCGATCTTAGGGCTCACCGAATCTCTCTCTCTGAAGCGCCTATGTTCTCTTAGCAATGAAGCGCCTATGTTGCCTCTGCGATGAAGCGCTTCTGTTCTCTTCGCAACGACGCTGACAAATGGGTCTCTCTGGAACAAAGATTTCCTCGCTAGGTGAAGCTCTCTCTCAAGTATTTCTTGCATGCATCATTATTTTAAGTGTCTGTCATGGATTTGTACACAACTCTCTGTTTGAGCGCCGTCTCACAGCTTCAAAGCATCTCTTCATTTTGGGTATTCTCTGTCAATGTATTCCCCTTTCTCTATGGAAATGGAAATGAAGTTTGACTTGCCTATCCCACTTGTAGTTGGCCATTGTAAGATTTGTACAAGTTCTAGTTGAAGAAACCTTACCACTTTGAAGGCATAAATGATTTCTTTTTGGTTATTATGTCAATGATTTCTTAAGATTGATGGTCGAATGAATACATATGTAGTTGCAGTGAAATAATTGTTCAGTACAGTCTTGTGTACCATTTCTTGTTTTGGGGTCATCTCAAGAAGTATCGTTGAGATATTCACATTCTATAGATCTAGAATAATGGGTTTTTTTAGTTTAAAGCTTAAATCGCCTTTAATGGTGGTTCCTCTTAAAGGGAAACTTCTATCTTTTGGCATTTTCACTTTCCTCAGAATCCTGCCTCATTGCTTCAGTAATATGAGTTCCATGAATGTTCAGAATAAGGCAAGAAAGAAAGACATACATAGTAATAATTTTGTAGTATATGCTTTCTTGTCTTCCTTTTATTTGTATTCTAAATTAGTGTATATATATATATATGTATGTATGTATGTATGGAAATAAGCATATAATGCAATGGGTGGTGGGTTAAAAAGTTACATTTGTAGACCCCTTATATCCAATTGTCTTATTCTCTACTAAATAGGTAGGCCTCTCTGGCCAATATGTGTTTGTTAATGTAGTGTAATTGTTATGGGGTTTAGCCATTTCACAGTTTTTTTTCCTTTTAAGTGCTGGGCTTGTTACAATATATGGCATAATTGGCCATATCATATAGAAGTGTTTTCATTTTTATGTGAATTCTTATGTTAACTCTCTGCATATTCAGCTACTAATTTTTTGCTTTTTTGGGTTAAAAAATCTGGAATTATCTTTGTTAAGATGTAGGGAAACACGATAAAGGAAGTAGGTTTTGTCAAGTTTAAAAAGTTTGATTTTTTGCGTATTTGGGTACAGTGGGAAAAGTGGAAAGAGCCCAAAAACAACTGCATTGACCTCAGCCTCCATGCTAGAGGCAACCATGATAGCTGCAGCAAAGATGGCCCCAAAACAACTGCATTGACTTTAGCTTTTTGGTGTGGTTTTTCTCTACTTGTATTTTGCATTTCTTCCTGGATTTTAGGGTTTTTTCAATGAAATCTTGGGCATGGCGAAACTTATTTTCTGTTATATATAGCTTTAGTGAATGTTATATCTCGAAATATGGCCTTTCTCTCCATGGGGTTGCCAAAGCAGTCACCTACTACATGATGATGGATGATCGTACGAGTAAAGGGATTTTACTACTAATGTAATAATCATTTGGATCTGCTGGTCTATAATCAATTTGATGTGCTTGGATATGACATTTCTTATTGTTCACATGGTTATCTTTTCATTGCTTTACTTCTCTTGTTGTTTCAGTGAATCCTTCATTCTGTAGATTCTAGTGCTTAGCTTTTTGGATAGTTTAAGTTGTGTATAAATGTAGTTTCTTGAAAGTATCTAGTTGTGCCAATCAGAATATCTTCAAATTAGTAACTAATAAAGACTTTAAGTCTTAAGATTTTGTTATAATTTCGTGGTCTTCTCTTTAAGGTCACGGTGGAAACAACCATCAGATTCATAAAGGAAGCGCCTAATCTCTTAGTTAGTGGTTTCAACGTGTACAATAACAATCATCTCATCATGGTATGTATGTATGAGCAAAGCTGCCAGAATTTCTCATGTAACTTGGTAACTTGTTAATATGTTGCCATAAATTATCTTATGTACATCCATATAGGATATATTCAACATCATCCTTTACGCTTTTACTTCAATCCCTACATTTGATATTCATTCTCGAGGTTCAAAATCAGTTTGGGTGACCTAATAATTGTGGCACTTATTTTTTTTATTAATAATTTTGACCTTATAGTGTATGATCTCTGCATCGTGTGTAGAAGTGTAAAATTACATATAAATGCTAACAAAGCAGCAAATTATTGCAATTGTTTCAGATGTTCTGGAAAGTCACTTATGATGGTTCTACAAAAGGGAATGGCATTGTGGGTATTATGCCTTCTATCTGCATTCTTCATAGTTATTTCCCTTAAGATAAATTATATAACCTCAACTATTTATTTTATTGCTTCACCTACTACAGGGGTTCTTGAGGTAAATTTTATGGAGCATGTGCATGACAAGCAAGATTTTGAGAGATCATCATTATTTATTTTGCTTGAGAATGGGCTAAAACAAATGGTAATGGACTATTGGTAGGTAACTTCACAACAACTCTAAAACATTTAGATATTTATGAACATAGCATTCAAAGTTTGGTAGGGCCTATGGACATCACTTAGAGATGAACGTGTTCCATAGAATTTCCATTGGGTTAGTTATCATAACATTTATCTTGTTTCTCTTTTGGCTAGTCCATTGTGCTTAAGGATGACGAGGAAGGTGGAATGGTCTCAAATCAATTATAGCAATAGTTTATTAGACGGTTACAACATGAACTGCATAAATTAGATTGTTAACCATATTGTTTGCATTAATGTTGTCTCAAAATTATCTAGACTTGCTCTGTAGATATTCAGAGCAATACTCTTAGGTCCTATATAAAAGTTAAACTTAAATTAGAGCAATACTCCTCGAACAAAGTTAAATTTCTTGATTTTGCCAACATCGTAATTATGTCTTTCCCAGAGAATTTTCATGTGTTAACACTAGCACTAATTTAGTTTCTTCTCTATTTAAGACTAAATTTCAGATTGGACTAAGTAAGAAAAAGTTAGATTGATTTTTTTTGTTTTGGGGTGGGGGGGGAGCTCACAGAGGAGTGTTGAGTCTGTTGACTTTTGTTTGTTTGTTCTTGTATGTTAGGTTTATTAATCATTAGTTTTAACTATTTTATTAATCATAGGTCTCAATTGATTGATTCTATAGATTATGCAGTTGTAGAAATCTATTTAGTGGCTGACAGTTAAAAGAGATGGCTAAAATATTTCCTATACTAATAGAGATTAATAATTGATGTAATTTTAGGTGAAGTACTGATTGCTATACTTAGAGCTGAGATTAACCATGTTTCTCTGCTAGAACAACAATGGGTTGAACAACAATATATTCAGGTATGTTCATCCTCAACCAAATGGTTTATCAAATCACTTCCATGAACTATAAGTTTCTTCCGATTTCTCATCACTTTTATGCTTTTTTTCTGTTTTCGAAATACTTATGGTAGAAATAGATTGATTTATATTCTTATTTTTTGGTATCCTCGAACTATGCTTATTTACAATTGTTGTAGATCAATAATGAAAAGTATTTTAGCATTGGTATGGGTTTAAAGGATTGTTTGATGTGAAGACAATTTGAAACTTTCAGAATTAGTACAGTTAAATGTGTTTGGAAAGATATTGTTTAATTTTCTATATAGTTGTTATCTTGTATTTGGTTTTTGTATATGTTGTTTCCTAGCACCTCTCCCTTACTAACTATTTATACTCAATTTATTTCCCTTTCTACGTATTATACTAAATAGCACATTTTTTCACACTACTTTCTACATTCAGGTAGTATAACTAAATTCCTTATTTTTTAGAATTGTTTAAAAATCTACATCTGTAATTATACTTCAAAATAAAGTCAACAGAAGCAAGCAAGCCACATGTTATCTCTGCAGCCAAAGACACTGATTTATGAAGCTTCACAATTAGATTTAGAATCATACTAAATTTTAATCTTTCTCTTTAGGATATATTAGTTTTACGTGCTGTAAAAATCAACTATGTATATGTCATTCGGAGATATGATTTCTAGTGAACAATAGTTTGTAACAATTTTGAGTAATTAAATAAAACATTATGTGATTTTGTTATTTTGTGATATTTTGTCAAAAAGTTATTATTTTTTAAATTTGTACAATTGCAAGAATAAGTGATAAAAAAAGTTAGCAAATATATTTCATAACATTAACAACAAGTTATTCTAAAGGTAACAACACGTTTTGTAACATTTTATAGCAATGAAAAATGCTATTAAAGGTCTTTTACAGCTTTGCTATGAAAGATATACGATAGCATTTAAAAATGCCATCGTAGAGTAATCATAACGTTTAAAAAACGCTATGTAGAGCAACAACAACGTTTTTGAAGCGCTATCGTAGGGTTACCATAACATTTTTTAAACGCTATCATAGGGTTTTTATAGCATTTAAAAAACACTACCGTAGATCTGGATTTTTTATAACGTCTATATACATCGCTATAAAGGAAAAAATTGACGGTTTTTTAGAATTGTTCATGAATTTCCTATATCATAATATGAAAATATAGAGAATAATTAAGAGAGAATGAGAGAATAAATACCCAATGATTTACGTGAAAAACCCTCAAAGAGAAGAAAAATCACGGTTTGATTTTGATAGTATTTCATTATGGAGAAATGGTTTACAAGGCTAATAGGTATTGAGAGTTGTTCTCTTCTTGAGTCTCCTTTTGGAGTTACATATTGCCTCTATTTATAGGTCTTCAATCAGTTGCACAATGAGACAATTTATCTAATTCTATCTGAAAATAAGATCAACAGAATATTCCTTGAAAATATAGCTTCTCAACAATAACAATCAAATAAATCTTGACCGTATGATCAATCCAATGGTCTTGATTAGCTTATCTTTGGATTGACACGTCGACAATCCATGTACTTTCATCTGATTGGTATGTTCTTCATAACCGCCTAGTTGATCCTGATTCTTGCTCTATCTTCTCTTCGATGAAGTCTTTGATCTAGATCTTGCCACGTCTCATATGAATTTTTTCCTGTTCATTGGCCCCCATGATACTCGACGAAATTTTATTCATTGATGTGTAATAATAATCTTTTCTTGTTCTAACGTTACGTCTGTCTGTTTCTGTTCTCACGCGCTTTTTGGAAACATGCGATATAGTTTTCCAAGAAACATTTTGACTGTCTACTGTCAGCGACGACTTCTTCTTTTCTTTCTGCAGTTATGTTCTTTTGTCTCCTCTTACAGATGCTTTGTGATTGTCAAGTAACTCATTTGTCCGCTCACAGATGCTTTGTTATTCCTTTCCGTTCCTTTCACTGCAGGCTCATTGATGAAAAAATTTTCGTTTTCTTCATTTTTCATTTTCCTCTCTCGTACATTAAGATCTGCGACAATAATATTGTACAAGAATAATAGTTTATTGAGATGAGTAAGGAGCGAGTGTACCACTTCATAATTGCATCGCATGAATTTGAATTTGATGTTCCGCATTCGTTATTAGAGTTTCTACTGTTTCCTTGTTTTCTTTTTCCTTCTCTCGTTTCGTATTTTCTCTTTGTACTTCTGCTTCGATCAATATGAATTACTATGTTTGTGCAAATTTTATTCTATTGAACTCTCTCTTATGTATTTCATTCAAAGACTTAGCAAATTTTGGTATCAATATACGGTATTGTGTCAATTTCAAGTTTTCAATGAAATTCGTTCTTAAATACTTAGGAAACTTTCGGCCCCACTTTTCTTGAGAATAACTATGTTCTTTTATGAAATTTGTTCCCGAGGATAAGACTTTAATTTCTTTATAATGATATACACGATTCATCAAGAACTTAAGTTCAAATAAAAAACCATGACCCCGTCTTTATTTTGAGAGAATAAATTATGAACTGTCATTTTCTTTTATAAGAATGACTTAGGTTTAAATAAAAAACCATGACTCCATTTTCACTTTAAGACGGACTTACGAACTGCTCGTTTTCTTTTGAGAGGAGGACTTAGGTTTAAATAAAAAACCATATCCTTTTTACCTCTTTAAGAGGGACTTACGAACTGTTCGTTTTCTTTTGAGAGGAGAAGTTAAGTTTAAATAAAAATCATGACCCCGTTTCCGCTTTAAGATGGACTTAAGAACTATCCATTTTCTTTTGAGAGGAAGAATTAGGTTTAAATAAAAAATCATTCCGCTTTAAGAGGGATTTATGAACTACCCTTTTCTCTTTTGAGAGAAAGACTTAGGTTTAAATAAAAAACCATGACCTCATTTTTATTTTTCACATTCTGGGAGAATGTCTCACGAACTATCCGCTCCCAAGGCCTTGTGTTCAAATAAAGATTCATGGCCCTGTCTTCATTCTGAAAGTAGGACTTATAAACTGCCCCTCCCAAGGACTTACGCCATTAGTTCATTCTGAGAGTAAGACTTATGAATTGCCTCTCCCAAGGACTTAAGCTATTATTTCATTTTGAGAGTAGGACTTACAAATTGCTCCTTCCAAGGACTTACGCTCTTAGTTCATTCTGATAGTAGGACTTATGAATTTCTCCTCCCAAGGACTTACGCCTTTAGTTCCTTCTGAGAGTAGGACTTATAAATTGCTCCTCCTAAGGACTTACGCCCTTAGTTACTTATGAGAGTAGAAGTTATGAATTTCCCCTCCCAAGGACTTATGCCCTTAGTTTCTTTTGAGAGTGGGACTTATGAGTTGTCACTCCCAAGGATTTACACCCTTATTTTTGTTGTTGTTGAAGAAGAGAGAAAGTTGACGCCAAGTATTTGTTTTATAAGCAGTATGCATGTTATCATGCCATAAGTTTTTATTGAAAGTTCCAAATTGAATTCCGAAAAATTCTGCAATAAGTATACTTTTGTATCATTCTGATGATATAAGATTCACCATGTGATTAGCTTCCAGAAAATATAGTTTAATTTTTAAAATTGACCGTTCTGCATATTCAGCTTTCTCAAATAGCTTTCACAAAAATTGTCATAACTTTTGCTCGAGAGTTCCAAATCAAGCTCTACAAAATTATTCAAGAAGTAGCTACTCATATTTTTTTAATATTATTTGTTCTGTAAGAATATAAAAATCGATACAGTTTTAAAGTTAAATTTTGAGAAGCATTCATATATTTACTTTCTTGAATAACACCAATGAGAGCTGCAATAACCTTTGATTGGGAGCTTCAAATTGATTTTCTGTAAAATTCATCACAAAGTAGATTTTCATATCTTTCCGTTGATATAATATTCATCATATATTTGGCCCCCAGTAAATGTACTTTAATTTCTAAATCTAAGATTCTGCACAATCTGTTTTCCTGAGCAGCCTCCACGAGAATCGTCATAATATTTTTTCAAAAACACCAAGTCAAGTTCTGTAAAAATTTTCAAAAAGTGGATACCCATAATTTTCTAATGATTAGAGGTGGCAACCGGCCGAGCCTGACCCGAACCCGACCCGGGCAGTTGAGGGCCAGTTTCGAGCCTTTTCAACCAGTTCTGGGCCGGGCCACGTGGAGTTTTAGGGCGGTCCGGAATGAACCGCTGAACGGTGACGGGTCGGGCCAGGCCAGACAAGTCCCGGTTAAATAATCGGGCTAGCCCGTTCCCCTCCCTTTAATGTAATTTAATTCTAAAAATGTAGATGTGTAGAGTTGAACATTGGTGGAAAATAAATTAAGTGTAGGAATTATCACTAAACTATATGACAATCATGTTACTTTTTTATAATTATTTTATTTTATTACTTTAAAATCTTAATATAAAAACTTGTAATAATAAGTAAAATAATTATTTATTTATTAAATTCATAAACTAGTGATATTCATATTCACGTAAAATCTAAAAATATAATAAATAATCAATAACTAATTTATAATTCGTGTACATTAACACATAAAAAATATTAAGAATATTAAACCAATATTTTTTAAAGTTTTCATATCCTATTTTTCATTGAATAAAATATTCATTTAAATGAAAAATATTATTTTTTATTTAATTAAATGCTTTGATAAAATGTGTTAAGAGGACAATAAGAATATATTTTAAACAATATATTTAATAAATATTGTCTTAGTCTATTGGTAAATAGTGTGATTTATAAGAGAGATGTCAAAGGTTCAAACTTTACTACACACATAATTGTTCAATTTTTTAAGCAAAATAGTGGATTCACGGGCCGGACCGGTTCAGACCGGCCGGGCCTAGCATCCGAGCCGGTCCGAACCGGTTCACTACACACATCATTCCTTATTGGAATAGTGAAAGGGGTACATAGAACTCAGACCAAGCGTCACTTTGAGTCTTTATAAATATATGTGCCTTCTACTCATAAAGTTATGCAATTTTTCATTAGCCAACTATTCTCTCAAAACATGTCGACTTTTATCGTCGGAATGTATTTAGACCGAGCACCACGCCAACGTCGAAATAATACTATCATCGATCTTTCCTCATCTGTGCATGTCAATTACATATCATTAAGCGACGCATGACGCTACATTTGACCATAAATTCTTTACATCTACATGTAACCGTTACTTTTTTGATAATGTACAAAATCAAGAAATTGAGATTCTATGTCATTTTCTTTGGCTGTGAGTGGTCCGATCAGTACAAATCTAGTCGAACTACATAAAAAATAAGCAATGTAATTTTTTAGGGAAAATTAGGGAAATGAGCGATTTGGTTTTACTACTTTAGAAAATAGCCAAAAAATTTCAATTGCACAAATGACCAGTTTTTTACCCATTTCTCCCTCTCGCCTCTCTCTCTTTCAGCTTCGTCTCTTATTCTCGTTGCTTCTCCCTCTGTCTCTCTCTCGTTCTCTCTCTCGCTCTCTCTCCGCCATCACCGGCGGTGGAAAACACCGACGAACTCCTTCCTCCCCTGTTCTTTCTTTTTCATTTTCGTAAGTGAAAAAATGCACATAAATTGAGAGGGGAAAGAGATGAAGAGTCGTAAGAGGAGATTGTTATGATTTTCTAGATTGATTTTTTTGTTTGATTTCAAAAAGATTGAAACTCCAAAATGAAGAATCGGGGAATCGAGCGAGAGAGATGAAGAAGAAGAATAAGGTGACGAATTTGGGTGTGAAAAATGGTATGGTACCAGATGATATATAAAAATATACTACATATATACTGGGATATATTGATGGTATATTAAATATACTATGATATACTAATGGTATATTAAATATATTACGATATATTGATGGTATATTAAAATATACCACGATATATAAATATATATCCATGATATATTTTTATCTACCATAATACACATGTACATAAATTTTTCCAGTTTTATAAAAAAATTCATTTTTTTCATCATTCTCTTACTTATTTTTTAAAAATTGCGTATTTCCCTAAATGAACCATTTTTTTATCACAAGGCAAAAGTTCTACTTGCGTGTGGGGAAGAAGATGGGAAGAAGAAAAATCCATGGCAAACCTGTAAATAAGAATTTTACCATAATATTTGACATCTTTTTTAGAAATACAAATTTGACGGTTTTTATAGAAGGAAAATAGTGATCATCTTTAATAGTAGAAATCGAAGGGATAACGCTTCCCTACAAGAGAAAATCCATACTTAAACATAGGTTAGTTTACTGTACAGCCTCCGTACTGTAGAAAGGCTGTATTTTCATACAATGTGGCATGTAAGAAATTTATATGTACGTATATATTTTACGTACTAATGTACTAAAAGTACAACTCAATACAGTAGGACTGTAGCGTATGACAATCGACATATATGGGGAACAAAGTTTTCGGAGTTGTCTCACGTTTTATTTTCCATGTGTCCGTGGGACCCACAATCCTTCACATCGTTGAGCCTGAGCGTCCACGTCTCTAAGTTTTTCTTTCACATCCACTTGTACAATCGAACGGCTAAGTATCCATCCGCAAAATAAACCATCGTCAATTCGCAAGCAAAACCCAGCTGTAAACTACAACTCAGTCACAGTCCAGGCTCGGGCTCCGAACCTTAGCTCCCGGAGGCAGCAGCGAAGGTCTCGTCGTCAGCTTCAGCTGGCCTACAAACTATTTCACCCTTTTGAATTACAAACTTTCTGAACTCTCCATCGTTTACGATCAGTACTCCTAACCCGTGATTCTTTGTTGAATTGTAAACCCTTGGAAACTGGTAAGAGTATTGTTACTATAATTGATTGAATTTGTTAGAATTCTCTCAAGATCGAGGAGAATTTTAGGTTTTAAATTGAACCCTTCGTACGCTTTAGTGCAAAGCAAGGTGCAAATGCACGATCGAGAGGATCATAATTGCACAAATTGAAAGATTGGTAATGTAGGATTTGATCCATCTGTCTTGCGGCCTTTGAGGTTCGTTCCTTTCATTGCATAAACAATTCAACGAGCAAAAAGATGCATCTTTTAAATTTAATTTTCCAATGCATGAGAACACTCAAACTGAATTAAGTTTGAATTTTCGGTTGAACGTTGTGAAAGTATGTGAGTTTTTCTTATGGTTTTGTGGACAGTTGGCTTGTTTTTTGACCTAAACAATGGGGCAGAGTAATTGGGAAGCAGATAAGATGTACGTATTCTGTTTAGTTTTTGCAGATAGAATGAATATTCAATTTTGTTTCATACTTCACCATAATTTGTCATAATGTTAATTGCTGTTCTTGTGTTTGCTAGGCTCGATGTTTACATTTACGATTATTTGGTGAAGAAAAAATTGCATGCCACTGCTAAGTCCTTCATGACTGAGGGGAAGGTTGCCCCGGATCCTGTAGGTAATACATGCTTAAACAAAGCCTAGCAGTACCCTTTACCCACATTTCGTAATGGAATTACCTCTTGAAGTTATCGATTCAGATTATCTGACATGTTTGAATCACCCTCCAGCTTAGTATTTAATACAAATTCTGATATTCCGTTCCTACTGAATCTTGTTTACTTAAATTTCATGCATTGGATTAGAATGGTTAAATTGAGTGGCTTGTGGATTGATGCTCCTGGTTACTTATATTTAATGCATTGCATTAGAACGGTTAAATCTTAGTTACCCTATTGCAGCAATTGATGCTCCTGGGGGATTTCTTTTCGAGTGGTGGTCTGTTTTCTGGGACATATTTATTGCAAGAACCAATGAGAAACATTCTGAGGCTGCTGCTGCATATATAGAGGTGGCCCCTATAAGTTTAGTTCTGCTGGAAGTGATTACTAGCTTAATTACCAAGCTTACTCTTCCAATGGTATATATATGTAGGCACAACAAGTCAAATCCAAGGAGCATCAGCAATTGCAAATGCAACAGTTGCAACTCATGCGTCAGGCTCAGTTGCAACGAAGGGATCCTAATCATCCTCCCCTTGGTGGTCAACTAAATGCAGTTAACTCTGAAGGTATGCTAGGGCAATCGACGGCTAGTGCATTGGCAGCAAAAATGTATGAGGAGCGCCTGAAACATCCTAATTCAATGGATTCAGAGGCGTCCCAACCTCTTCTTGATGCCAGAATGGCCCTTATGAAATCAGCAACAAATCATCCTGGGTATGTTTGGATCTAGATTTGATGTAGCTACATCTGTTTGAAACGTGTATCTGATAGTTAATTCTTAAATCTCTGAATAACAGTCAGCTGGTTCAAGGAAACTCTGGAAGTGTGACAGCAGCAGCATTGCAGCAATTCCAGTCACGAAGTCAACAGACTACTGTAATCATTCTGCTAGCATTTTGACGCATTCCTTTTTCTATTTCATAGCGAATAACTACGTGATTTATTTTATGCTTTTGTCTTTTTAGGATATTAAAGGTGAAGTTAACATGGGTTCCAATCAGAGATCAATGCCCATGGATCCTTCTTCAGTTTATGGCCAAGGGATAATGCAGTCAAAACCTGGAATGGGAAATGCAGGTATAATCGCATACTTCTGAATTTTTACAACTGGGTTCTCTCGTATATCATGATCATATAAAATTCTTAACAAAAAGATGAAAGATCTTCTCATGTTCCTGCTTCTTCATGCATAAACCTTGTCACTTAAGATACTGCATAGTTACATCAGGTTTGGTGGATCCAATCCACCACTCACATTGATGTGATTTTTTTATAAGACCATTGATGTGATTAATGAAACAGTATAACTTGCTTGCACATCCGGACTGAGATAGTGGTTCAGTGTATGTCCTTTATATCGATATCATGAAAGCTCAATTTTCTATGGCGAGCTTTTGTGCAATGATTGACATTTATAATTCAAGAATCGTCTAAATCCTTGAATTTGGGTTTCTGGGATATTCAAGAATTATATTTGTTATTGAGGAGGTGTGGTAGAATTAGGAAGATGCATATCCTTCATTCACCATTATCTATATATAGCGAATCATATGCTTGGGGGACCTCATAACAGATGATTAAGGAACAAACTTGAAGAATTCGCTCTCCAGTTGTCTTCTCTGCAAGTGTACTTATGTGCTTTTCCAGATAATCACCAACAAGATATCAATATCCAAGGATCTTAAGAGTAAATGTTAGTTCATAGTCTTCTTCAGCTGGACTCTGTAATAACTTATAACTGTATCCGTAGTCGACACTTTTGTGCTATTTGTATATTTTCTATAAGAGACAGAAAAGTAGTATAGAATAATTAAAGACAAATGGAAACATAGAAAAGTTGGATCAACGATTAAAAAATGCGATGTTTACTGCTATAAACTCTCTGATATGGTCTTATAAAAAAAACTGAAATGCTAGACTAAAATATAGGTTTTTTTACACAAAACTATGTAGTTTACTATATATTGACCCTAGGGTGCCTGGCTAGAGTACTTGGCAAGGAATGCGTGATGTATCATAAGCTTTCTTGGTTGGTGCATGGCTATAGTGAAAGTCCTTGCTAAGCTTCACTTGGCCTTCTGGCAATTAATCTGCAAATCAGTTTGGGAATCTGCCGGAAAGAGTAATTGCTACTCTTGAACTTTTCTGCTCTATCTTTCCCAGTGGGTTACTTGATAAAATCCATTTTGATGTTCCAAGTAATACTTTTCTCATTGATAAGATTGTTCTTTGAGTGTCTCAAAAGATCTTCATTTGTTTTTCAGGATTAAACCCTGGAGTTGGTGGTCTTCCATTAAAAGGGTGGCCTTTAACCGTAAGTCATATGATTTCTTTCTTCTGTTCTTGATATACATGTTTATGGTTACTTTTTGTTTCTTAAGCTTTCAATTTTCCAAATGAAGGGCCTTGACCACATACGGCCAGGTTTGGGTGGACAAGTCCAAAAGCCTTTCCTTCAGAGTGCGAATCAATTCCAGCTCTTGCCACAGCAACAGCAGCTCTTGGCACAAGTCCAACACCAAGGAAATCTTGGTAATTCATCTATCTATGGTGATATGGATCCTCAAAGGCTTAGAGGAATGCCTCGAAGCAATTTGAATGCAAAAGATGGGCAACCAATTGCCAATGATGGATCAATTGGCTCTCCAATGCAGTCAGCTTCATCAAAGGTAGACTTTCCTTTCCTTCAAGAAACTCAACAGTGTTAATGGCACAATATCACGCTATCATACTATGTATTAAGACCTTAACATATAAATAATATATAATCCGCTTGTATGTGAACATTATATATTATTGCTATAACCATCTGAGTATGATGCCTTGTTTTAGTGCATTACTTCATTTTTAGTAAGTCGTCGCCATCATGATTATAGTTTCTCTTTTTTCTCAAGATGCGTCAATGATATCATTTACCCACAGTAATGTTTGTAGTCTTGTTTGACTTTTGTGTGAGCTAATAATTATTTTGTGAGTTGACTGATTAACATAGATTTTTTACGGTTAAGGTTACATGATCTGTGAGCTTCATATTCTCATATTGATTAATCAACTCAAATGCCGTAATATATAGATGTTTTTTATGCTTTTAAGCAGATAAGTATCCCGCAAATGCAACAGTCTTCCTCTCAACAGCAGGATTCTTTGCATCCCCAGCAAGTACAACAGGTTGTACCTATGTTGTTGACAAAATGATGGCTTTTCTCTTCCATTACCATTAACACTTCTAAAGTTAATGGAACCAAATAATTTGTAGCCAGGAGCTGATGTGTTTGAGTATTTTTTTTTCTAGCTATATTCACCGGTAGAATTACTTGTCCACTAGTCATATAGTATCAGCTCATTTTTTATGTTGTCTTGGTCAAGTAATTAATGATTATGGTTTGGATATTTGTCTCATAGAATAACCGAAAACGTAAAGGACCTTCATCTTCTGGAGCTGCTAACAGTACGGGGACAGGAAATACTATTGGCCCTTCACCCAACTCTCAGCCATCAACTCCGTCAACTCACCCCCCTGCAGATGTTGCTATGGCCACTAATCTGCAGAATATAAGTAACATGCCAAAGAATATGGTGTTGTATGGTGCAGATGGAACTGGCGGCCTTGCATCTTCCACAAACCAGCTGGTACATAAACTTCAACATTTTGTTGTCCTGCGTACCTCTGAATTTCTTCATTTTCAGACAACCTAAATTATTAGTTACTCTATGCATTGTTCCTTTGAAGGCCTTAAATGATCTCTAAATATTGCAGGATGAGATGGAACACCTTGGAGATATCGGCTCTTTAGATGACAACGTTGAATCTTTTTTATCCCAAGAGGATGTTGATGGGAGGGATTTGTTTGGGACGCTGAAACGAAGCACTTCTGAACAGGCAGCAGAAAATTCGAAGGGTAATCCAAGATGTCATGCTTCAAATGATGGTTTTCGTCCAGATGAATTATAGCAGCCGCTTTATTTGATCTATTTCAGGTTTCTCCTTTAATGAAGTTGGTTCCATGCGTAAAAGCAATAGCAAAGTTGTGTGCTGTCATTTCTCTTCAGATGGGAAGTTATTGGCCAGTGCTGGACACGACAAGAAGGTATATCCATTGTAAATTTACGAGTGAGCACTTTGTTATGAGTTCCTCTCTAATGCAGACAGTCATTATTCTTTTTGCTGGGTGATTTTGTTTGTGGTGTAGAGTGCTTCATTCAACTGCTTAAGAATCTATCCCATTTCACTTTAATAATTTCCTTAACTTATTCTTTTTGGTAAGTGTAATATGTATAGAAAAAACCCCAAGAAAGGGTAATTACAACCTAGAAATTGGAGTCTAAAGAGAGTCTACACAAGCTATTTACCCATATGTTTTCAAAAACCAACATGCGAAATTAGCAGCCTAGTCACTCTATCAATAAATTGAGAAACAAAATGAAAACTTTGTTTATTGGATCAATGTTCCATCGTCCTGTTTGGAATTTCTTTCCTGCTTTGGTTTATGGAAACCAGGCAGAATGCACCTTTCCATATGTAGTTCTCTTCATTTCCTCTTTATGTTTATTGTATGCTTTTGGATAGACGTATACCATGGAGGTAAGTGAACACCTGACAAATACAAGCTAGCCAAGTGAAAAAAGGGATGAGAAATTGCAATGTACATATTTTTCTAACAAATGAGAATGAAATTATAGTTTCTCTGCACTTAATAGTCATGATTTACAATTTTGGTATAATAGATTAGCGACTAGATTTACCCCCCGCAAAAAAAAAAGACCGGCAACTAGGTGTGTCTGTAGTTCTTATGAAAGGAATTTTGTCACGTGTAATTATCATGAAACTTCTTGTTGTGACGCGTGCTAACTTTTCTTAATAGGCGGAGGCATAATTTGGATAGTGACTAAAAGTGTTGGAATGTTGTCTCATATCACCTAGTTTTGCCTCCGATGTGCTGGTTAAAAGGCCCTGCCTCCACTTTCCTTAAAATCTAGGTCTTAAGGAGTGATCGGGCTGGACTTTTCAACTTGATATCAGAGATTGGTTAGGCCTCTGTTTGTTCCGCTTTAGTTCGAATGTATGTTCCACTTAGTTCAGATTGGTATGTGCTTAGTTCGGCTGTCATGTTTTGGTCCAGGAGGGTGTGTTGAGATGTTGTCCAACATTGCCTGGCTTTGCCCTTGTTGTGTTGGTTAAAAGGTTATGACTCCCCTCTCATTAACATGTAGATTTTAAGGAGTGATCAGACTAGGTTTTTCAACTAAAAGATCTGAGTCATTTTCTCATGTAATCAGCATAGGAGATTGTCCCTCCCTCGTTGTGGGTGTGTGTCTGCAAATTGTGTTTTTACGTGTTTCTCTTAGCTCTCTATATGTTTTAGCTATGAGTACTTATCCTTTTTGTGTAAGTCACTAGGTTGTTCTCTGGAACATGGAGACGTTGCAAACAGAAAGCACCTCAGAGGACCACAATCTTATAATCACTGATGTTAGGTTCAGACCGAATTCAACACAGCTAGCTACATCTTCATTTGATACGACTGTTCGACTTTGGGATGCTGCACAGGTAAAAACCTCTACTACCTTAAGTAAGATCTCTACTGGTAAAAAGTACCTTAATAATTAAAGCGCTCAACATATATTTACGTTTTCTGTTATACTTATGACGATACAGCAAAGACACTGTCTATTTATATGGTCTATTATATTTTGGAGTTTTTTAAAAATGCTTTGTGATTTGTGGTTTATTGTTTTTTCTCACTTTATACTGTCTGTTTATCAGCAAGTGTATGAGTACTTATATCATAGATGCCTTGCAGCCAAGCTATTGTTTACAGACATATGCTGGACATAACTCACACGTGGCATCTCTTGATTTCCACCCAAAAAAGAGTGACCTTTTCTGCTCTTGTGATGCTAACAATGAGATTCGCTTTTGGAACATTAATCAGTACTCTTCCACCCGTGTTTCTAAGGCCAGTCTGAGAATACTCTCATCATTTGGTTGTTTTAATTCATGAAGTTACGTTGTAAGTTATTCCTTTGAATCTTCCTCATTTTTGTGGAGCAGGGAGGCTCGAGACAGGTCAGGTTTCAGCCAAGAATTGGACATCTTCTGGCAGCAACAGCAGAGAATGTGGTCTCCATCTTTGATGTTGAGGCAGACAGGCTCACATACTCATTAAAGGTATCAGGTTTCTCTAAGTTTCAAGAAAAATAAATGTACGGGTCTAATTTACTGTATCTTAGTTTCCAATGCAGCTGTGAGTTTTGTCTTCAGTTACTAATCAAAGTACAATGTTCATATCAGGGTCACCCCACAGAGGTACACTCTGTTTGTTGGGATGCAAATGGAGATTTTTTGGCATCTGTTAGTCGAGAGTCTGTCAGAATATGGTCATTAGCCTCCGGAGAATGTATACATGAACTCAGTTCGAGTGGAAATATGTTCCATTCCTGTGTTTTTCATCCAAGCTACCCCACACTATTGGTTATTGGGGGATACCAGGTTACATTCTGTCTTATGGTTAGATATTGTATTTTCCCCACCGTTTGCTTGCATCTAAATTGTTCTCTGATAATCATATACTCTTTGCAATAATCTTGGACGGTTCATCTAATAAGACAAACAGGCTGAGGCTGGGCAAGACTGCTATGCAGCATTGAAATTGAATTCTAATACTAATGTGGAAGTGAAACTTTTTCCACGTTATTTAGCCCTTCATCTGAAAACAGAATCTGAAATTTTTTTATGGGCCTAACACGTGGACATTTAGTTTTAAATAAGGAGAAATATTATTGATGTGAGGGTTTGAACTCAAGGCTAGTTGCTCTGATACCGTGTTAAGTTGTCAGTCATCCAAAAGCTTAAGTTGTTAGCTCAATGGTAAACTTATGTATTTTTAAATTAATTCTCAATGTCTTCTGTAGCTCCAGTCTGGAGATGGTTTTTTTTTAGTATGTACTACATTAATCCTGCTGATCTTGCTTTATAACGCGGATTGCTTGCAGTCTTTGGAACTGTGGAACATGGCCGAGAACAAGTGTATGACAATTCCCGCTCATGAGTGCGTGATATCAGCTTTGGCACAGTCACCAGTAAACGGGATGGTTGCCTCTGCAAGCCATGACAAATCCGTAAAGATATGGAAATAACTTCTCCGGCATCAGATGAATCAAATCGTCAATATCGAGTCTACAGGCCATTTATATCATCAGGTTCAGCTAAACTCTGACTGGGGACGGGGGAAAGTAAAAAGGAGAAAAAAAGAATATTCTCTGATGTATTTAATTCGATTTTTCTTTCGTTTTTCACATTCTCTTTCATTATTTACAGCCTTAATGGATAATAAGGGGGTGGGGGTTACCTTGTTCACAGGTAATGTTTAAACGTTAAAGTTTGCCTGTGTAGTTTTTGAGCTTCCATACTAGGGGATGAATATTGATTAACCTGTTATTTCTTTGCAGTTCTTTGTTCGGTATTTCGAACTTTAGGTGTTATAGGAAAAATACAAGTATGGCTTTATACTGATTCTCTTAATATTTTAGGTTGGAGTTGGTTCCATTTAAGAAAATTCTATAGTACTGGTGTTGCGGACCAACACCACAAGGGGTAGATCCATCTTAGATCACCTCATGTGGGTGATTCAAACCTGTTAACATCTTATCAAGATTTTTTTTGAAACCCAATTAAGAGAACAGGAAGAGAAAATGACAGAATATAGAAAAAGGTATGTTATTGGGGAAATTGTTCTTCGTATTTCTTTCCGATAAACGAAAAGAATCGAGAAATTATTCAGTCTTCCGGGCAAATATTCCCGTGGGCCCATTCTTGAATAGATCTGAACTGTTTTTTTCTAATCGGATGAACGTTAGAGCAGTCACTATGTGACAGGTAAACCCAATAATTTCTCCTTTGAGACCGGGACCAGTGAAGTTCAATTTTAACATCATCTTTTCATATTTCACTTTGGGGTAAAGTAGTAGATTTCTATTCTCGATTTAAAACCATGTTTTCCTGCCTAGTTTTGTAGGCATTGGAAGTAGGGCAAATATGCAAAGATGAGAATTTTTCGTAGCCTTTTGTACTTTTGCTAGATAAGAACAAATTTCAAGCTCCCAAAGTAATTGTTGCACCCAGTACTCTGCACCTAGCAAAACAAAGTCTAATTTGTATTTATCTCATTACCCTCTTTTTGTTCTTAAAATACAAAATTATGTTGGCATAGATGCTTTGAACTCAAAGCTTTAAACTGTGGGCGTGCGGTTCATTAATGGCTGCCCTTTTTTCTACAATTGTTTTTTTACTCTTAACTGGTTATAGTGAGATTTTATTTTCGATGAATTTTGAGGTTGATTTTTACAAATTTTCCTACGGTCAGTATTTAGTTTAAATTAATTTATGAAGTGCTAAATTAAACTTACAAAAAATACGAAATAGGGAAACCAATAAGTGTGGATACATACATTTATATATCTACATTAAAGATTGTCATATCAAAAATTGAATGAGGTCGGTTACCTGATGTAAGTGGTAAATTGGTGCATTAAGTTAGCACGAATGTTCAACAAGTTTAGGGGTTGCCATTACTTTGACCCATCACAACAAATGCTCTTTTCACCAAAATGAAAAAGTCTTCTGGGTTTGTGAATTGTGTATTGTATGCTCGCTATTTAGTTTCCACCGGAATATTCAATCACTTTTTAAGTCTCCTTTTATGTGACACATAGAGAGAGTCTAGTTTAGGGAATATTCAATCAATATCTAAACTTAATCTATTATTATATCCCTCATGTGAAACTCATACAGAATTGATCTAATAAATCTAATAGTGGAGAAATTTTTAGTACTATTGGAGTACCTAAAACTCGATACTCCTTCCCATAATATGCTAACATATATGTGTAAATAGTGAATCACGTCGTTAAGAGTAACGTATCAAAGGGAACACGTGCCGTCTAAAAACAGATCCATGTGATACTTACGTGGAATAACGTTTATCGGTGCGTGATAATGACAAAATAACGTTTGTAAGGGACACTCCTGTTTTATAAAAGTGGCGATATCATTATATGATATTGTGTATTAAATGTAGTATTTCGTCTTCGAGTTTAGTGACAAAGATTCGAATGTCTTTTCTTATCTAGAAATAATCTGGGGGTTCTAGTCTGGTAGGATTAGGACAAGGTTCGCTACACTTAGATGGGAAGATCTCCTTGAATGATGTAGCTATCTTACGAGTCTTGGAAGTGCCTCCTTTATGCAACCCCGGGGAGGGTGGCTCTCCATGCCACCACGGGAGGAACCCCGAACGCGGCTTCTCATGCTGTCACAAGCGAACCCTGAGCGTAGTTTCCTATGTTACATCGTTTTAATGGTATGCCACATTTTAGGCATGGTGTCACGTTTTAGTGTGTGATCACGTTTTAAGCGTGGGCACATGATTTGCATGCGGTTGAAAGGGACATACGTGTGGTCTCCACTCGACCCCATCTATATAAAGGGGTCCCTAGCATCATTATTCCCGAGACCAAAACACTAAGAATATTCTCTCCTCGAGTTTCTCACCTACCTTAAAGTCTTGAAGGCATTTGTCACCCTCCGACGACTGCCTAAGGTTGCTTGTCATTCACCCTCCGACTACCAACTCTCACATTCTCAAGCATACTTGGTATATACTAGATCACTCATATACACATCACACTAAATCCTTTCATACAATAAAATTACAATATTTTCTATATATAATTTTATTGAATTCCTGATAGAAATTTATTCATTTATTCGTTTTATTGTAATGTTTTTTAGGTTGTACGTTAATTATCTTATTTTGCATATTTTAGTAGTATACTAATACATATTAAAATATAATTTATGATGTCAAATATTTTTATTATTTTTTAAATTTTTTACATTTTAAAACTAATTATCGGATTAGTAATGAAGTAAAAATTTGTATAAAAGGTAGCATTTCTTAAATTTTTAGTCTAAAATTTTATTTTAATGCACATAATATATTGCTGAGATTTATAAAACAAGGAAAAAAACATTACAGCAAAACAAATAATAAATAAAAAATTTAAGAATATTTTGAAGTGAAAATAAATGAAAAATATTATAGTTTCATTGTATAATAATGAGTTTGTTTTAACTTAATATTTTTAACTTAAGAGAATTTCAAGAAAATATGAGTCGTTTAATTAGATCTGAACGGTTTAGATCGTATAAAATATTATTTAAAGAAAAAATATAAAATAAATCGTTTTTTTCTTTTTAAATTTACATCATAACAGTCAAAACCTATTTGGACGATTAAAATCAAAACCCAATCCCATTTTAAAGGTGATGAATGATATACAGAATGAATTAAAGTCGGGAGTTTTGTTTTTTAGAGGATGATGCCTTCTCTTAAACATTGGCATATTCCCAAGTTCTGCGCGTGGATTACAGTCTCTAGAAAACAAGAGTGGGGGTCGAATTTAGCGAGCCTTATGTTGGGCTACTTAGCCAAGAAAAATAATTAATTGGAAGTTTTGAAAAGGAAAAAAAACCGAATTTGCACTTTCCACCTGGCCACTGAGATGGGTATCCAATGACTTGTCCCTGTTCACTCACTCTCTCTCTCGTCATAATATCTCATCTCGTGTTTTATTCTTA
Source organism: Datisca glomerata (assembly GCA_003255025.1). Lineage (NCBI taxonomy): Eukaryota > Viridiplantae > Streptophyta > Magnoliopsida > Cucurbitales > Datiscaceae > Datisca > Datisca glomerata. The sequence continues at coordinate 380,920 of QANY01004399.1, read as the reverse complement.
TCGTCGGATTCTCTCATTCTAATTTTCCTTCTCTTTTATTTTCTTTTTTTATCTGTCTTTTTAACATGTTCAGTATTTTTATTTTCACCTTATCTTAGTTGTTATAGTGAAATTATGCCTTTATATCATTCTTCTATGAAAAAACGATTTTATATAGGTTATTTTTTTATCTTAGAAAATATAAGAGAAAGAAAAATGAGAGAATGATTGCTCGGTTGATTCGGACGCATTATGCACTCGTTTCCTACCTTGTTCTCAATTTTCCAATCTCCTAGGCTAAGGAAATATAGTTTCCATAGTGGTGATGCTGGTATTAATTGATCTAGTTGATAAATAAGTAATATCTCATTTATATTCGGCTAGCTACAGTCCAATCCAGAAAAATAAAGAGAAGTTAAAAGAAGAATATTATCACTCTGAGTGGTATAGTGCAGTGGGATTATTTGGTAATATGTTAATTAAAGGGTAAAAAATGAAAAAAAAAATTCACTTGGCAAAAAAATGGGAAAGAATTTACAAGATATAACCTATTTGAATCTAACTTGTTAATTACAAAATATGACCAAACATTTTGGCCTGAGCGGGAGGTTGGTGAAAACTGACTAGGGGATTATAAGTAAATAACCCCACAACATGAGTTTCACGAGGCCAAAAGCTTGGGAATCGATAAGGCGGGGTCTTGTTTTACCAACTCGGGAGGATGTCGGCCCACATCACTGTAATCGTTACTAACCGAAAAGGTAGATTTTCACACGCTCACATGTTATTGCACCCACGATCCACCTATCCAATCCTTGTCCTCCCTACTAGACAAGCCTCATTCAAGTTACTTTAACTTTCTTTTTACGTCAGCTCAGAGCACATCAACATTAAAATGCCAACCCCACCATCTCTAAGCGGTGTGGTATCACATCACCTAACCTTCTCCAATACGCCTCACCAAGGGTAAGACTCGATTATAAATACCTTCCCCAACCAAAGTCAGATGTAAGCTCACTGAAGACTTCCAAAACCTCCGTCAAAATACTTCTTCACGTCTAATTTAAGAATATGATGCCCTTAAGTAAGACAATCATCCCTGGTTATTCTCATTCTTTGGGTTCTTTTATATGTGGTATGTATGTTTTTAGCTCATCATTGCAGGGACACATGTACTGTTGAGATTTCAATATTAACAACATCTATTTATGTTTTCTATATCCATAACTTTATCTAATCTACAGAAATGATAACGGGTAGACTATCAATAATATTCATCAGAGTACGGTTGAATTAGTGGTTTTGAAATATCCACCTCTAGTTTATTAACAAAAAGTTAGTCGGCTATATGTGGCGCGGTGTGGAGGATGGATTGGCATTGTGTGGAGGGAAATCAGTCTGATGGAGAGATGAGAAAATGGAGTTCGGTTGTGGTATGTGATGGGAAGAAATGAAATGAAAATGTGTGTCTTATGTAATACTAGTTAAGTTACTAATGCGATGCACATGATATATATGTTTTATTATATTTTGATTGCTTCCCATATATTAATTGTCTATATAAATGAACATTTCAATAAAATATCTTTATTTAAAAATAAAATTAAAAAAACTATGTTATGATTTTTATAAATCTTACACACCAACAAAGTTTATGATATATATTTTAGTTTGTATAGTGTTAGGATATTAATTTTTTTAATTTCTATTTGACAAATGAACTATGAACATGTTTATTTTTTAAAATTGAATTTTCACAATATATTTTATCATGATTGAAATCTTGAAATATTATCTAGTCTAAGAATAAAATTCAAGTTAAGAATTAGAAAACAAATTAAAAGCTTTATCAAGATATACACTATTATGAGAAATAATAAAAAAGAAAATATGAACAATAATAGTGTATCATTAATAGGCTCAAGTGATAATCTATTTTTTTTAAAAATAAATAGTGGATAAAGTCGACTAAAAATTCTCATACCATTTTTAGTATATTAAAGATTAAAGATTAAAGATTAACGATTAAAGATTAAAGATAAAAATTTATAACCTAAAGCAATAATCTATTAGCATACTAATACTTTTTATAACATTTTAAACAAATTCGTTTATAAAGCATTTAAACAGAATTTTAAAACTACAACGTTTCATATAGGTACATATAGAGGGAATATGTGGGCCAACAATTGTTAAAATTCCAGATTATTCCACCCTCCTATCTCTCAACTCCCCGGTCACTCCGCAACCTCTCTCTCTCACTCCCTATTTCTGAAATTCGCTGCGGCTCCGACAACGATCTCAGCCAGATCTCATTTTTTTTTCCTGCAACTATCTCAACACCTATGGCCGTCTTTCTCTAATTACTCAGCCCCGATCTCATCAACAACAAACTCTTAAGTCCACGGATAATCGTCTTGACGGAAATGTTCTTTCATGATATTCGGTTTTATTTTTAAGTGTAATTTCCCTATCTTCTCACCAACCAAATGGAGTCTAAATGAATTAGTGCACAGAAATGAGTAACCAAATTCGTTTTCAATATATTGTTTCATGATATTCGGTTTTGACAATTCACTAAATGTGAGTTTGACATATCTTATGGATTTGAACTTTCGCTGACTACTATTATTTTTAGGACCATTCTTTTTTATAAGTTGACAATTATCTTTATAAGCTTCGGCTCCATTGTTTGAATATGTTTTTGATTTTGCAAGAAGAGAAGAAAAGTTAGTATCTATAAAAAAATGGTTTTCAATTTGTAAGCGGGAAGTAGGAAAAAAATCCCATACCAAAAGACTCATCCCGCACACTGGATGGTTATGCAACCTCAAATGATTTAAAATTTATAAATTATCAGATTGTTAATATCTACATTGAATGAGAAATATAAAAGATGTTGATGGTTATAACTTAGCAGCTGTTACACTTAAGTAAATTATTGTATAATATTGTTTATGTTTATTAGTGAACAAGCTTAAATGAATTATGATAGTGAGACGGCCATGAAACATATTTATTAATAAATGAAATTAGAGAGATTTAATGAAATGAAATCATTTGAAGTGACTATTATATGGTCAATAATAAATGACAACCGATTAAATTATATTATTTTAAAATTTCAAAGAATAATTAGAATATCTTATTAGTGGTAAGGAGTGAATGATTTAAAAAACAATTATAATATGAAATCACATTTAATATATTATAGATTATAGATATCTATTCATATCCACCTCATAATTAATTAACTATATTCATGTTCATACCATTATGGTAAGGTACATGCAGATCCGAATTTAAGGATATTATTGACATCCCAAATGATAAGAACAAGTACTGTATTTTTCACATGAGTGGTAACAATTTTCTGGTAAGAAAACCAGAAAATAACACAAACTCAAAATTTCAAGATAACGAGAAAAAGAAGTTTGGCAAAACGAGCAGAAAGCAAATACTATAACACGAGAAACTGAGAAAGTACAGTGGCCCTGAAATCCCTATCCTCTCTTTTTCCTTCTTCTACCGTCACTACATAATCTTTCCCCCTCCCCCCACCATTCCTCTCCCCTCTCTCTCTCACATTCCAACTGCAAAACCACCCCTCGCTCTCTCTCTCTAACCACCAACCTCCATATCCCTCTCTGTCCTTCTGCGGCTTCCTCTGTCTCCATGAGAGCTTGCTTAGGTGAGAATAGATGGGGAAATATATCAAAAAAACAAAAGCCACTGGGGAAATCGCAGTCATGGAGGTCTCACAGTCGACATTCGGAGTTCGAACTCGAGCTAAAACCCTAGCTCTGCAGAGGCTTCAGAATTCCTCTACTTTAGCTTCAGCTTCTCCACCGAGCTCTGGTTCCTATCTTCAGCTGCGCAGCCGCCGACTTGAAAAACCTCCGATTTTCGTATCCAGCCATGAGTTGAAGAGACAAAAGCAGACGCGGAAAAACGGCTGCACGCGTAACCCTAGAGCGAGAACTAACCATAGGACGACTTCGAAGTTCAAAAGGTTAAGGGTTAGTCCGGTTCCCACCGGGTCTAATAGGTCGGCCTCGGTTGGGGGGCGCGTGAACAGTCAGAATGAACAAGAAGTAGAGGCGGCGCCTAAAGAGGCTGAAATTCATGATAAGGAAAGTAAGAAAAACGATATTGCTTTGGGTGCTCAAGAAGCTTCATTTGGAGAAAATGATTTGGACTTTGATGGCAGAGAAAGGTGGGGGTTTTGTTTATGTTTTTTGGTTTTGCTGTCCCTGCTACTCTTCTTGATTGAATTATCTTAATTTTTAGTCTTTTAACTCCTCTACAAATTCTTTGACCTTGCTTGATTTCCTAGAAAGTGAAGGAGCCGACGAAAGTGCAACAACTTAAATTGCCTTTTCTCGTTGCTCTGAAGGATTGTAGTAAATTGTTCATATGCAGATCAATCTACTTTCTGCTACGGTGGCTTATTTGTATGTTTGGATAAGCTGGAGAAAACTGAGATACGAAAATGCAAGGTTCATTTTCTGTGTTTCATTACTGCTAAATTTTGTCGGCAACTTGTTGTAGCCGACAACCTGTTTTCTTCTTTAGTTGGCTTTTAGCCAAATAAAATTTCGACGACAACTGGCGCAATCCGTTATTTGTGCTTCAGTTCAAGGATTTTCTTCATGCACCGCTCTTTAAATCTGAAATTGAAAGAAAGCAAAGAAATTTTCGGGCAATTTCTACTAGTGTGAAAGGGTGAATGAAAAAGTTTGAGCTTGACGCAACTAATAGGCTACTTCAAAAAGGAAAAGGAAAAGTCATCATCGAACTTTTCTCGCTCTCTTCCTTTTTAGTTCGTCTCTTGGGTTTCATTTATGTTCTGATGTTTATGAATGTCTAGGTTAAAAGTCCATCTGTGAAACATCTTTCCTCAAAATTTCTTGCTGGTTCCTTAAAAGTTTGAGCTTGACTCTTATGGATTATTGTCTCGGTTAATAAGAATTATTTTTGAGCTTTGGCTAACTGTATGTTATTCTTTCTTTTGACTTGGGAAGCGTATTTTTCTTCAATTTGAGTTTGATCTCGGTCCAGGTCGTTTCTGTGAATTTATACTGTTGTTCACCCCCTCCCGCTCTGGTTTAGTGCTGTAACTTAAAAGCGTTTCTTATAATTGGATCCTGAAACTGTCAACTGCAATAATGAATTCAGTCATGGAGTTTTTGTATTTTTGATCCTATCAGCCGCGGCTTTCAATCAAGCTTCAAGTAATCTTAGAAGTATATACTTATTTACCTTTCAATTACGTGATAATTCTACCTTTTCAATTTTTACTGTGGAAATTTTTGCTGGCTCGTGAATTTTTGGGTGCAATCGGAGTTTTGAAAAGCATGCTGAGTGAGAGAAGAATGACAAAAGAAAAATGGACTTTTGAAATGAAAGTATACTAAAAGGAGAGAAGGATGAGAAATGGCGCGAGTGAGAAACCCATTTGTGATTTGAGTTTCTTTTGATACCAGGTGAAAAGGGGGAGAGTAAAATGAGTTGGGGGAGGGTCTCACAAAAGGGAAACATTAGGAAGCAAACCGAAATTCATGGGCGATATGCTTTCAAATGTTGTATTTCGTTTATGAGGAAAAGCTTCTCTTCCCTTTTGTTAGTATGTTTTGGGTAGGATGATGCAATCCTTTATGACTGGAAATTGATAGTTCTCCAAGAAAAAGATTGTTCTTTTAGCTACTGTCTTTGATGTTATATTCATTAGTTTTTCTTATGTTACATTCACCGTAGGCCTCACATGTTTAGAATGAGTTTAGAAGTTTTTGGCTTATGACTGACAAAGTATATCTTCATCAGGGACACTAGAGAATCAACACCTTGTAGTTTGATAAGGGACCCAGATACGATCAGAACACCTAGTTCTACTACTAGGCCTACCAGTTTAACTGACACTATCTGTAGAGTACAAAATTCATCTCGTAGACACATACCGACAACTCGTGAAATGGATCAATTCTTCACTGGTGCTGAAGAGGAGCAGCAAAAACAATTCATTGAGAAGTATGTTACATTTATTCTTTACTTCTATTTGTCATTGACATTATTGTTAACATGTGTTGTTTCTTTGAATCTGCCTCCGGACTTGAGTTTTCTTTCATTATTTTGCTGCAGGTACAACTTCGATCCAGTGAAGGATAAGCCGCTCCCAGGACGTTACCAATGGGAGAAATTGCATCCTTAGAAGATTTTAGCGGTTTCATCAGGACTTCTTTTCCGACATATTCTCAGATGTTCATGGGGGATTAGGTTTATTAACCGGAAGGAACTTAGGTATTAACTGTAATGGAACTGGAGGTGATGGGGTTATTTTCTATTTTCCATCACCCTTCTTTTACTGGTAAATGATTAGGACTCAGAGACAAAATGTGTAGACTAATTATCTGTAACATATAACAGATATTTACCCAACGTCTCCAAATTGAAGTCCTTAGATCATCTGAGAGGAGGGATGAGGGGGGGGGGGGGG
>QANY01004399.1:323042-374443 GCA_003255025.1 Datisca glomerata | reverse complement strand
GGGGGGGGGGGGGGGGGTAGGATTAGTGTTCAGTTCAGGTTAATAGGTTAGTGTTATGTGGTACAGAAATTTACTTAGAAATTTTTTCCTCTTTTGTACTGTATTTTCCTCCCCTTCTATGTGTATAATTGTACTGATGGAACTATAAGAAAAAAAGGAAGAATTCCCTTATGGAATAAACTTAATCTTTCCCCTCTTTCTCCCATCTTGTCTCTTCCTTCATTAAACTAACATATTATTACACAATGCATCTTTTATTAAGTTTTAAATGAAGCTGAAGTTCTACTGTCGTCTAAACCGACCTGGTTTGGATGCTTTTTCTCACTGGTTTTTCAGGCTCATGTGAGGACGGTTGGTGGTTGTTATGCTTGTAGTAGTGGCTAGTGGGTCACTTGGTTTTATTAGTCATGACGTACTTGAAGAATCTTATCTACTCTATTATTTTTGTCTATATTTCTCTCTCTCTGGAATTTTCTTCTGGTGAGAGAAAAGGGTGTCTATGTGTCTGTTTTTTTGTACAGGACGAAGATGCCGAAAGGAGAATCTGAGAATTGTAAAGAAAAGGAAAGAGCAGAATAAGATGATGAGAATATTGTTTTCTTCTCTGCAACTCTAAGCTTCAGTTCAATTCAAGTTTTTCACTGACAATGGACACGGGAAATATTGTCTTCTGTATTACACTTCCATTATGATATAATGATCGGTGAAACCAAGTTCAAGTTTCACGACGAAGATGACGAAAAATGGACAAATTTTGAGTTTTTCAGTACTTATGGCATTAGAAGTAAAATTTCACAAAGTAGGAATTCTATGGAGTTATTTGTAAATTTGTATCTTGGTTACGGATTTTATACTATTTTCTCAAAATCTAGAATTTTACATTGTCCATCACCATAAAAAAATAATTTCAACTCTCTTTGCTCATCATTTCTTTCCCTTTTTATCATGCAAAGATCAAATCAATACTCAATTTCTCACTCTTTTTCTTTCCTTCATTGTTTCCTTTGTACTTTTTAGTTTGCTCCTATTCAGCGAAGCAACGAAAGTTTGTTTCCTCCATATTTTCTTGTTATGTGAAGTTCTTCCTCTCAATCGCACTGGTTTTGATCATGTCATAGTCGTTTAGGCTTCAATGGTGGTAATGGACAGGTGGGATTTGTTGGATTGGTGTCGGTTTGTAGATTTTAGTGTTCATTGGAGGTGGAGTTGAGGGTAGAGGAGCTCTTCGAAATCGAGCATGGCCGAATGGGTACTTAACCAACTCAGATCTATTGGATCCGATCAAAATGGTGAAATGTGTACTTGATGGCACAAAGTGTCAGTGGTTGGAGAAAACTTTTTTTTCGTTTGGATTTTGTGAATTTTTTCACTTTTTTGAATTATAAGTTTGTTGATTAGATATGTTTGTTGATTGAAATTTAAGTAATTATAAACCGATGAGGGGTTCAAAATTGATTACTGTGTGGATAATGTCAATTTCTGTACCTAAATTGCTCACTAACATGAGATAAAAATGATTACTTGAAATATTCAAGTAATATTTTTTTACTATTTGAATCCTTCAAGTAGTCACATGCTCTATGTATAAATTATTGTAAGAAACAAAATAATTACTTGAAAGGTTCAAGTAGTATTTTTTTACTACTTGAAATATTCAAGTAGTGTTCAACCTTTCAAGTAATCACATACTCTTTATATAAATCATTGCATTAAATAAAATGACTATTTGAAGGGTTCAAGTAATTATAAAATACTATTTGAAGATTTCAAATAGTTAATGTTTTTATATAAAATCGACGACACATATAATTTGACTATTTAAAGGGTTCAAAAATTAAGATTTTTGTCCGATTTGGCTTAAAGTTGGAGACCGGTTAGGAAGAGAATGTGCAGCACAGTACAATGGCTTTTTTTACCTAACAGAAACATGGCTTTTTGTCAGGATGTAATGACAATGCAAAGTCCAAGTTAACCTCTTTCGTAGTCTAGTATAAGCAAGAGATATATGAACTGTCACTGTTCTTAAAATGGGGCTTGTGATTCTTCCCATTCTTACGTTATTTATATTCTGAGACGCAAATCTTTTTCTTACAGTCACTCTCTGTCTCTTTCAATTGGAAAATGATGATATGTATATAGTAGTTGTTTGTTGCTGCTGCTACTTAAACAATATATTGGATGAATATTAGAAATCTTAAATTCCTAATAGGTACTTTGTTTTTTCTTTGTGTTTTGGTCAATTCTTTGAGGTCATCTCCATATTAATATCATATTTTCAAGCAATGCATTATTATGCTCTCACCAATCCTAGATTATCACAAATCATAATCTTCTTTCCCACAATTATTTAGTCAATTAAAGGTGTCAAATTCTCTCCCCAATCAAGCATATGTAAAATTGTCCTATACTTTTTCCCACTGGCCCACCACTAATTTTTCAGATTTTTTTTTTAAAATTATAAATTTTACCATACTTTAACAAATTATGAATTCAACTCATGATCTATTGTAATGAATAAAATGACGTAACCAACTATTACATTGTAAATTAATTTCCCAATCTTCGTTAAGAACAAAATTAACTATTGAAATCAAACTTCATGACCGTTCATTTACATTTACCATATTGGATGAATGATTTTCTACTATTGCCCAATTGACAATGACCCACTACTTATTTTTCCAAGTTTAACTAAGAACATAAGTAATAGGAGCGTGATACTTAATCATGGTTAACGAACGTTAATTTAAATTTATCATAATAGAGGAGATGAATAACAAAATATTTTGAATGAAATTGGTGGGATACTGTGGAGGGGAAAATGTGTCTCTGATAAGTCACTGTATACACAAACAGTGAATACAGAGCGGTAGGCTGAAAAACAGTGATAGAAAGAGGGAGTGTCTGATGGGGAGGTGATTTTAAGAAAATAAAGAGTAGCTATCAAGGCCTGTAAATGCAACACATAAGAGAAGAAGGCAGACACATGCATAAATTGCATGTGGGTTTTAGAGAGAGAGAGAGCTGCTAAATTCTTACAAGGACAGGTGGTCCTGATTTCTAACTGATGCTCTTGTTGTATTGATGATGACAGCCATTTAACGCCCTTCAAGTAATCTGAAAAGATATTGGGATTTGGGTCTTAAATATTAAATAAATAAGCAAAAGTGTCTTTAGTTTGAGAGGAAAAGTTATTCCAAAGAGAATGATGACTGAGTTTCATTTTAATATCAAAACTACTGAATTTTAATGCTCTATCCAATGATGACATCTTAAAACAATCTCTCTCTCTCTGTCATTTTGCCAATTTGAAAGCAGCTAATCTATCTTCTAGATACCAGCACTGATCTTGAAGATTGTTAATCACCCATCGCATTTTTTATTTTCAGAAATTCTAATTCTTATATATAGTGGATAATATTATTCGAAATCACGAAGTACTTAGTGAATGATTTACTTGAAATCACGAGTTTTAATTTTTATGCATATGAATCTTACAGATTTTAGATTATACGACTTGAAATTTTACTTGGGTGTAGAGACATAACACATAATTAATATGTTCTATTAATTGCAACTTTGTTCTAATATTAGATTCTTTTTGGAGAGACCTCATGTCGGAAAAAGTAATTAAGACGATAATTACTAAATGGACATTTTTCTTTTCTTCCAAAGAATTAAAAAGTAGAACCGACTTTTGTTGAAAATATGCAGAACTAATAGATAAATGTATTAAAGTTGTTAGCTTCCTTTATCAATTCGAACAAATTATCGACCAAACCAAAGGAGCAGAAGATCTAAACGAGAGTTTGTCACGAGCAACCTCCGTAACTCATTAGGAGGCATCCTTAGACGAAAGAGTGGTCTTTGCCTATCCTACACATTCAATTAATGTTGTCACTGCGAAGCTATAGTTAAGTTTCGCGGTCTTACCGTCTAGCCATTGGTACTTGACATGTAACTCAAACTCACCGAGTCCATGTCAGCTTCAACGAGCCAGTCAGTACACCATTCACGCAGTCGCTACTTATGCGATAAGAAATTTCGATAAGAAATTTCTCTACCGTATAACGGTTAGAGTTATTGCCCCCTATTAAGGGGAAAAAACTGTCACTAAAAAGTCGATTCTAGTGCAGCCCAACAGAAACCAAATTCCTAAACAAATAAGAAAGGGCAGGCAAGTCCTGTTGTGTAGTCCGTGATATATACCTTTTATTATTCTTTCTTCTATTCGAACTATTTTGGTTGGCAAGTGATAATATTTACAGGTAATTCGGTCTAACTCTTATGGAGTATTAAGTCACAATTTGAACAAAGAACCAAGGGGAGCTATCGGATTCAAACTCCGGTAGTAAATCTGGAGACTGCTGCCGCTTGGGCAGTCTTCTAGCTTATAGCTTTTGATTTGAAGGGAACTTCTACAGCCAAAGACAGCAGGGAACTTCTAGCTAAAAAAAAATCTCTCCTCTCACTGTTTCTCTCTCGAACAGTGCAACAGAGCTAATCCCTAAAGGCCAAATGGGGCCGTCATATAGAAAATATTAGTTAAGTGAGGTTAGACTAAAGTACCGGGATGTACTGTTCGATAAATAATCTTATCGTTACATAGAAGTGATCTAACGGTGGATACATCCCGGTACGTATCAGTGATCTCACATAAACAAGAATAATAACAGTGAACTCTCTGCAATAGTTCTTCACCAGTCAAGCACTCAAATTAGACAAATGATGCAAATATTTTCAACAATAGATATTAACTGATAACAAAAGGCAGATCAAGATTCATAATTTCAGGGGTTAATTTATTTTGACAATAAAAATTGAACCAAAAAAAGCACAAACTGCATCAAACAATACTAAGAAGTTTGCGAGAGGCAACAAAGATAATGCTAGTGTCTAATTAACGGCATAAAGTTAACTTCTAAATATTGGTAGAACCTCAGCTTGATTTGTTGTAGAAGCGAATGCCAACAGCCAAACCCAAGATGGCAAGTGGAACAAGGAACTGAAGAAGCTTTACTATAAACTCTGACGTCTTATCCTGGTTATAATGAGGCTGTTTCGGAGGTGTATATGTGGTTTTTTTGGGGATGGTAGTGGCATCAATCTCCCCGACATAGTATTGGTTCATCATTTCTCTTGCACTATCACTATGACCCACATCTTCAAAATCATCAGTTGCATCCTTCCCTAAACAAAGGAATACACGAATGAATAAAGACCCAAGAATAAAATAGAAAGGTAAAATGACGATTCCCAACAGTCAGATTCAAATGTGAGTTCACTGTAATTGTTTGTTACCTGTAGCGGACAACAAAACGTCATCACCGCCAGGATGGTCTTCCAAGAATTTGGTTACATCATACACCTATATACGTCAAAGTAAGCAAAACGATGAAGTAACTGAAAGTAAACGAAACAACCTCGCATTGAATGTTTTGCAATGAGATGCATAGACTACAAAACATGAAAACTTTATAATCCACATGTAGTGCTTTTGTTTCTTACTGATATGCACTAGAACCAGACTATGTAGAAAGAGTAAAAAATTCCATATTTTGGCATAACTAAGAATAGTATGTTCTCTGAACTAGGCGCTCATAACTAACGGTGTAATATATTGGTCACACATTCATGTTGATCGAACTTTGCCAAACATTTTCTTCTTAATCTTTCTAAACACATGGCAATTAAGATTATCTTAAGCCTGGTTTGGATTTAAAGATCACAATGAAGCAAGAAAGGTAAGTTTTCATTTCATAAAAAGTGTTTTCAGCTTCCAATCAATGAAAAGAAAAAGAATCGACAATAAAGAAATGAGGTCAACAACAACAAATCCTTTCAAGTTACAAGGTAATCATATCTAACATGTAAATTACGTTGAGTATACTAGCCAAAGGTAGAAAAAAGGTATTAGCTGTTTATGAAAGAATTCATCAATACGGTAATCAATGGTTTGGAAGATGTGTTCTCATTCAAATTGATTTTTAGCAAATTCTCGCATGCAAATCAAAGCATCATGATCCCTTTGCAGCCAGCAGAATACATTGACAATATATGGGCATCTAAGGCTTTTATATCAGTGTGGTAAAAATTCTTGAAATTTTTATAATTAAATAAATTAATCTATACTTTGTTACCAAATATCGGCTCAGGAAAGACAATATAGAAAGTCAAGTCGTTTAAAGAGTCCTATAAAAACAAGCACATTCGGAAGCCTCAAGCTATAGTGCTTAAGAAGCCGAACTAGGCATATGAAGAGATGCAATCCTTAGTACTAAACTGCATGCAGAAATGTAAAAGCATTTTTGGGCTGAAGAAAATGATTTAAACAACGCTAGACATCGTTTTACAACCACAAATAACTTTGGCACATCCAATCAAGGGAGTGAGGTGAATTTATCTATGCCCTTCCTCCTTCAGAGCTATTGTTTCGATCTATAACTAAGTACCTACAGTTAAGTGCCCTACAGATTGCACTTGCAGTACAGTTATCGAACTTTTAAAGCGCATAACAAATGACATTTTGAATAACTAACAAAACTGCCTTATCAATTATCACAGTCGAAATCAGACAATACGGCTGGCCATGAAAACACACTGAATACTTCTAACAGGATACATCTTCTAGTCATTTTCAAAAGCATCAAGTCCTTTCTACCATCATATCACCTCAGTATAATTAACAGTCAAAATGCTATTCATAAAGCTACACTCACAATGAGGTTATAGATAAGTAAAAAATCAACTACTTACCATACAAATCGAAATTTGGCGTAAAGAAGATCCACGTTGCCGTAAAACTCTAAAAAGTATAAAGAACAGTTTTTAATCTAAAGACGCTAATCTGTTACTTTGAAAAAGGTGAAAGTTCCAATATCACATTGCCTACCCCTAATCATATTAGGATAGATAATAGGTAAGGAAAGTGCTCAGAAATCAGGTAAAAGTTTTGAGTCAATTGTCCAGAGCTTATCAAAATTCATACTCCACTACAATAAGAAAAAATTGAGGATCGAACACCGAATCCAATGAAGACAAAACCTCACTATGACCAGCTGGGTAATTAACACTGGTTAGAGATCGAACTAGTTGAAGCATTAAGGTATCTTTCTTCTAGGGGAAAATGTTTAAGCCGTTGGATTCGAAAAGATCAATTAATTCGGCAATTGAATCATACCCAATAAGTTAAATCACAACAAAATTCCGCCTGGATCGAAAAGGAGCAGATCATAAAACCATATCTCTAACTCGAAAAATCAAAACTTTATAAGACAGATCGGATCAGAAATGGGGAAGAAGGTTAACCTTGCCGTTGATGATTAGCCAACAGTCTTTGGGAGTGTTGTGCTCGGAGACATCTGTCAAAGTGAAGACCTTTCCATCGCCACCCATTTGCTTTTGGGAATACTGCTTTGATTTTTCTTTCTTCAGAAGCAGGAGAGAATGGTGGCGATAGATACAAAGATGGGTATGCACGAAATCACATATAGTGTGGGCAGTCCACCAACCAGCAGAACGCAGAAATATATAATTATCAGAGAGAGAGAGAGAGAGAGAGAGAGAGAGAGAGAGAGAGAGGTAATTGAATTGAATTTAGTAGTAAGTAGGAGGACTATGTAGCGCTTTGGTGGGAAAAAAATTTCCGTTAAACTTGATATAATTATATTATATTATCTATAAGTTAGATAAATTCACGTATCATAATAAATAATATTGTAGTCATATTTTAAGAAAATAAAATAAATATATTTTAAAATTAAAAAATAAATAATTGATATCAATCGATTCATGATTCATCATTGAAAGGAAAGAGATTTAAATCAGCAGTAAAGATAAGTTTTCACGTTTGTTAACATTTAAGATCCGTTGAAAGTTAGTTGGAAAGTCCAATGTTTCTTGTTTTGTAGCATTTTTTTAATCTGCCAAATTCGTTGATGCTTAAATTGTAAAAAGAAATGGAATTCAAGCATTTTGTATGAACAAAAGCACAATATTCAAGATTGGGTTGAACAACAAAAAAGCAAGATTGGGAGGGCATAATTGTATTCCCAACTGAAAATCAGGCACTTCTTTATTTAAACAAAAAACAGATTTTATTTTAATCAAAGAAATCAATACAAAGTATTTAGGGAGGTCTACGTTTTCCTGTATGATAATCTTCTCACACTCAATCAAGCCACATATATAACTCGATAAGTAGAAATTATTCCTATTAATTCTACGTTGGCAATTGCTATATTTGGTTATAGTATTAACAACAAAATTAGAGCTCTTACTAATCCAATATACTGAAAAACCTATTGATTGATTAAGTTTAACATGGACCTCTTCTACTATATTTTTAATATGTAAGAAATAATATTTTTAAAATTTTGCATGAGTTATTTTTTTAAATATAAAAAAGGTATTTTCTAGATTTAAAACTTCACTCACAATATAATATTAGTTGAATTGTTATATTTGAATCTAATATTTTTCAATGCTCATTTTTACTAATTCTTTTTATACTATGTGTAATGGATTTTTCCCGCTCCCCAAAGATTAAAGAGGGAAGTCTTGATAAAAGTAAAACATAACGGGAATATTAATGAGATAGATGGAGATTTTAAAAGTAAATAATCTGCGTCATGTATGCCTCAGTTGGATTGAATGTCCTCTTTCATTTAATACATTGACTTTATATAGACTCCCTAAATTACATGAGTTTGATTATAATATTTAATATAAAAGGAGGCACTCATTATGTCTAGGGACTACACCTGTTCGTGGGGATTCTTTCCGTTCGGTATGAGTTCATTTCCCTTTCTCATTTCCCATCTGTCTTGCTCAACTGATCACAACCACTTGATAATTTCCTACGGTTCTGAGCCATCAATCACAACCACTTGTTGGCAGCCAATCTGTCTTGTCCGGGTCACTCAGCTTACCCAACTAATTACGACCACTTGGTTGTCGGTCTGAACCCCTTTTTTCCGTTCTGATATTCTTTCCCGTTCTTGAGATGATGATCCCCTTTCCAGAGGTGATGATTCTCGTTCTTGAGGTGATGATTCTTGTTTATGAGTGTCTCGCGGCTTCAGCCCGTAACTTGGTTATACTTTTCTATCGCTTTCCACGAGCCCTAGGTAGGTCCCCTTCATCCATGTGGCAATGGGTATTTTTTACTTGTTCATTTACCCCTCATTGCTCTTCGGTGATGCTCGTCGATGTGCAATGAGTGTTCTCAGCACGCGTCTAATTTTGGGAGAGTGGCAATCTTTGTTTCACTTTTGTCAATTTAGGATCCTCACCATTGCCTCGTTTCTGGAGTTACTGACACGCTCCTAAAAATCTAATTATGTCTTTAATCGTCTTTATCTCATCTTGATATGCGTGCATGTAGGTCCTATTTTTCGTTCCCCATGCATGTCGTTTCAGTTTATAATTTTTGCGTTATGCGTATTTCTATCTGTTTGGTTTTCTTTTCTCCGGCTGTCGTGTTGTCATTGGCTTGCCCATTTTTAGCTAGACCAGCAGTAACCATTTCATTGTATATCTTCCCTATGTGCCCTTCGCCCGCTCTTCCCTTTTTCAGAACTGGTGTCTTTTCGCTTTCAAGTCCATTTAAACGTTTTGAACTTGATTTTGACATCCGTAGCCTATATCACATTGATTTCCCTCATCCTTTTCTTTTCACACTCATTCCTATCTTCTGTAAGTTTCCCTTCTCCCCTCATTCGTCTTCATTATTTCTTTTCTTCTCACTTTTCTATTTCGCATCTCTTTTCCTGGTAGCAATGGAGGAACATCCATTTAAGGTCACCGTTCCTTTAGTCAGAAATAAAAATGAATTCAACCGCTTCCTTACCCTTCACAGGGACACCTTCCCGCAAGACGTAGTCTGTGGTTTTCGGGAAGGAATCTCTCACTATTTTCCATGTAAACCTCCCTACCAATTTTCTCTAGTCCCAATGTATATAGCATTAGGTTTAAAACTTCATTTCTCTCATCTTTTCCAAGAATTTTTCAATACTTTTAATCTCACCCCTTCCCAATATACCCCTACCACTTATAGCGTTCTTTTAGGGATTGAAGTCCTTAATATGAGGCATAACTTAAATATAGGGGTAGATGAAATCCACGCCATGTATATAGTGAAAAGGCATGGACTGTCCTATTACTTGGCTCCCCGCGTGAGTGAGAAGCGGGGAGGACTAGTCACTGACCTCCCCAGTGGGTTAACGGCTGAGAGGAGGGTAACCTTCTTGTAGGTGGAAACTAGGATAGCGACGATCATTGGGTCGTTCCCCGGATCTGGGGAGAGTTCAGTAAGTGGCCGAAACTCCTATTTCTTTTCATTTTCCGCTTCTGTTTTAACTTTATTGTTTCATCGTTGAGTTTATCTTTCTAAGTACTAATCTATTTTTTGTTTTTTGCTGACAAGAATCTGAAGAAGGGATATTTTACCCCGAAAGAAGTATTCGCGTGACTCCATGTCGCCTATAATTGCCTTGAGGGGGACTGGAGAGATCTTCTTGACCTAAGGAGAGAGATCGAAGTTGCGGTCGCGCCGATTCTGGTTGTCGATTCTGTTGCCCCATCCCATTCTGCCATAGAAGTCCCTCAGGCCATCCTTGTTGCAATCCATACTCCCGCCTTCCATCAAGTGGTTTGGTCAAGTCTTCTGAATCTTTGGAATCAGAGCGGGAAGAAGAAGGGTTTTCTCAGGAAGAAAGAGAGCGTGAAGCTGAACGGGAAGCTACACAGAATGAGGCAGAAGAAAAAGACACGATTTCTATTTTGCGTATAACGAGCTTAAGATGTCCAAGCGTCTGAGGAGTAATTTGTGGGGGGTACCTGGCGAGGGCAAAAATCAAAAGACGGGGAATGCCAGCTCTTCAGGTGCCGCTTTAGGGGATGTTATTCCCCTCGTCCCTGATCTCCTTGCCCATGTTGTTGATCTCCCCGTCCCCGTTGTTGATGAGGTTCCCCCTGTTATGAAAAAGACTACCGCGCCTCCTCCCTCTCCTGCTAAGAAGTTAGTTTCCTTTTACTCTGGTTCTCCGCATCTGTCCGAGGAGATGGGTGTTTGGAGGTGGCGGTGATACCCCGCGGCTCCACCGGTTCCTGCTCACATTAGTTTTATAAAGAACCTCGCCCTTCACACGTGGTTGTGAAGGGGATCATGTCTGAGGTGGATGCTCATCTACTCTTCCAAATGTCCATTCATGATAAGGTTATAAGCCCGAGTCATGCTCTGATGCATGTATTTTTATTTTTGTCTCTTTATATCTTTAATTTTCCTGTGTAAATTTTGTTCCAATTTTTTACTAACACTTTTTGAACAGGCCCTCACTTACAACAACAAGATTCATGAGGACATTCACACTACTGAGAAGGAGGTAGTCGGTTATAGGAGCATTTAATGGAGACCACCAAAGCTTATGGTGCCATTGCCTCAGAATGGAACGATCTCAAGTAGATGGACGCTGACCTTCAACGAGTTGTTGCCTGTTTGGCTTTTCAGCTTGACGCGGCCGTGGCTAAATAGTCGAAGCTTGAGTGGTATTTGAAGGAGGTAGGAGATGATCACCGAGATAAGTGGGGAGAACCTTTTGATTGTTGAGGTAAAGTTGTCTGAGGCTGAGGATGCGTTGGCTAAGTCGCGTGAACGAGAGGTTGGTCTTCTAGGCAAGTATCAGGCTATGGTCGATGCGTATGAGCAAATGGCCTATACGGTGGATTACCGTGATGCCAAGACTGATAAACCTCCCTGTATGTCACTAGTCCCGCTTCTTGATGATTATGTTGATTCTGAGGTTGAGCTTCCCGCTTCCACTACTGAAGCGGCTGCTGATGTTACCCCCGGGGATGCGAAGACTTAGAACTTTTTCTTGTTTTTTGTCTTGTACTTGTTTCTTTGGAATCATTTTGTAATTTTCCATTTTTTTCGATGAAATGACTCATTTCTTCAATATGGTCTGTCGATTTGTTTAACACTTAGCAATCAAATTTTTCTAGTCTTCTTGACTGCTTAGTGAAGTTCCATAAGAAATAAAAGATATTCTCCCCTTTTAATCTTTTTAGATAGTTAAGTAAATTTATCAACTACTTGAAGTTTTTTTGAGAAATGTCTAGGCAAGAGTATGTTTACCCATTTTAACCGTTTATGCCCTTCCTGGTTGTTGCAAGCGGGTCTATTTGGAGTCACTTGCTTATATGGTTTTTCCTTCTTTACTTATTTTTCCTGAGCAGGGCTCAAGGGTTTTTTCATGCCGCTAGTTTTTTCTGAGAGTATGACTTATGAACTGTCTCTCTCAAAGACTTTTTTATGCCCTTAGTTCCTTCTGGGAGTAGAACTTATGAACTACCCCTCCCAAGGACTATGTATGTCTTTAGTTTCTTCTAAGAGTAAGACTTATTAACTACCCCTCCCAAAGACTGTTTAAGTTCTTAGTTCTTTTCGGGAGTAAGACTTATGAACTTCCCCTCCCAATGACTCTTTCTGCCCTTGGATCATTTTTTAGTAGTGATCTTGTTGAGGAGAGAAGATTGGCGCCACGGTTTTTACGTGGAAAACCCTTGTGGGGACAAACCACTAGAAAAACGTCTCAGTATAATGAATTTTTTACATTTTATACAATAAATTTTTTAGATGAATTGCGTTCTATGGCTTCTGTAATTCCGTTCCCTCTTCCATTTCAGGTGATAATAGTCGTTTCCTCCTATTTTACTGATGATGTACGGTCCCTCCCAGGTCGGTCTGAGCTTCCCTTCCATTTGGAAGATTTTTCTGAGGACCAGATCCCTTGTTTGGAATTCCTATTTTCTTACATTTTTTGGAAATAAGATCTCATTTTCTGATTGTAGCGGGCCATTCTGATCAGGGCCTCTTCCCTTCTTCCCTCTAGTTCATCAAGACCATTTCTTTAGAGTTCTCCATTTTGTTGTTCATTTAGCCCGGATCTGATGGTAAGACTCCCAATTTCTACAGGAATGATCATTTCTGCTCTGTATGCTAATGCGAACGGGGTTTCTCCCATTGTCTCCCTCAGAGTTGTTCTCTATGCCCATAAGACTGCATGTAGTTCTTCCACCCATAAGATTGCATATAGTTCTTCCACCCATTTCCCCTTGGCGGATTCCAGCAGTTTCTTCAGGTTGTCAAGTATGACGCGGTTTGACCATTCTGCTTGCCCATTCCCCTATGGATAGTAAGGCTTGGAGAAGCGATTGTGATCTTCAGATTTTCACAAAATGTTCTTACTAAGCTCTTGGTGAATTGAAGTTCATTGTCAGACACTATGATCTGAGGATCTCGTACCTACACACCAAGTTTTTCTATGAAACCCTTTTACTTCTTCCTCACGGATTCTGCCAAAGGATCCAGCCTCATTCCACTTAGTCAAATAATTTGTTGCTACCAATAAAAATGCATTTGGGAAGGGGCCATTTTTGCTACGGGCGTGAAGCGCTGACATTTCTTGCAACTTTCTGTAGACTGTTTGACATCCAAATGTATTTGGGGCCAGTAGTATCATTTGTTCATGACTTTACGGGATAGTGATTTGCCCCTATGTGGTTTTCGCATATGCCCTCATGAATTTTTGCTAACATATACCGAGCCTCCTTTTCTTGTAGATACTTCAAGTACGGTCCTGTAAATATTTTCTTATATAATACCCCCTTAAGCATCGTATACCTGGCACCCTGTTGAACCTTTTTGGTAAGTATTTTGTCTCTAGGAAGCATTTTTTCTTCAAGTAGGCGAATTATGTCGTCTTGCCAACTTGGTTCTCGTTCAACTTCTACATCAACCACGTTATTACAGGGGAGCGAAGTGCTTGGTTTCTTCAAAATTTCAACGGGGACGTTCCTTTTATAGGGGAAGCGTAATGAAGATCCTAGATATGCAAGGGCATCAACGTGCCCGTTCTCTGTTCTTGGAATTTGTTAGATTTCATATTCTCTTATTATGCTGAGTAGATCTTTTACCCATTGTAAATAACTCATCATCTGTTGGTCTTTTTCTATGTATTCCCCCGTGACATGTTTCACAATCAACATGGAATCACAGATAATTTTAACATTAGTCACCTCATATTCACGCAGCAAGGATACTCCTGCGATCAACGCTTCGTACTTTGCTTCATTATTTGATGAATCAAATTCGTAAGAGATTGAGTGTTCCAATATTTCTCCGAATGGAGTTTGTACTAGCACCCTACTCCTGCTCCTCTATTGTTTGAAGCACCATCAATAAAAAGTTTCCAAGTTTTATCTTTTCCTGTTTGATGGGTTTCCCATTCAACTTCCCCTTCTGTGAAGTCTGCCATGAAATTTGCTAATGTCTGCCCCTTTTATTGAAGTCCGGGGCTCGTAACTGATATCATACTAGCTTAGCTCAATTGACCATTTTTCTATTCTCTCGCTTGCCTCTGACGAATGCATGAGGCTTTTAATGGGAGAATCGATTAATACCTTGATGTTATGTGCTTGAGAATAATGCCTTAGTTTCCGTGCCGCAATTATAATTGTCACTACTAGTTTCTCCATTCATTTATATCTTGTCTCTACCACTACAAGACTTTTGCTCACATAGTATACATGTTTCTATTTTCTTTCCTCTTCTTTGATGAGCACTGAACTGACTGCTCCCAAGGAGACGACTACGTATAACAGAAGTTGTTCGTCGGGAGTAGGTTTGGAGAGTAAGGGGGAGCTGTTAGGTACTCTTTAACTTTGACAAATGCTTCTTCACAGTCTTCATTCCATCCCCTCACGGAGTTTTTCCGTAACCTTTCAAAGAAAGGTTTGCATCTGTCTGTCGATCTCGAGATGAACATGTTCAAGGGGCCAGTCTTCCCGTTAATCCTTAGATTTCTTTGAGATTTCGCAAAGACCTCATTTCTATGATTGCCTTTATCTGGTCCGGGTTTACTTCGATTCCCCATTGTGTAATTAGGTGTCCGAGGAACTTTCCCATCGCCACTCTAAAAGTGCACTTCTCTGGGTCCAACTTCATGGAACTTCGCCTTAGAACAGAGAAGGCTTCTTCAAAGTCCTGAATATGGTCTTCCCACTTCTTACTTTTGACCAGCATGTCATCGACATAGACTTCCATATTCTTCCGATCTTCTTGCAGAAGATTTTTTTCACCAGCCTTTGATAGGTTGCTCCTGCGTTCTTTAGACCAAAGGGCATGACTATGTAGCAATAAACATCGTACTCAATAGTGAAAGAGGTTTTTTCCTGATCATGTTGGAACATTTTCACCTGATTGTAACCCGAGTAAGCATCCATGAAATTGAGAAGTTCATTCCCTGAAGTGGCGTCTACCATTTGATCTACCCTTGGCAGTGGATATTCATCTTTGGGGCATGCCTTGTTTATGTGAGTAAAGTCGACACAGATCATCCACTTCCCATTCTTCTTTCGTACCATTACTACGTTACCTAGCCATTCAGGGTAGTTTACTTCTCTAATGAAGTCCTATGCCAAGAGATTCTCAACCTCCTATTTGATCGCTTGATTTTGTTCAGGAGTGAAGCTTATCTTCCTTTGTTTCACCGACTTCATAGTGGGATTCGTGTTCAATTTGTTTCTGGAATTTCGGGCCTCTCATGTGCCACCGCTACAAATACATCCCTGTTTTCCCTTAGAAATTTGATCAACTTCTTCTCATTTTCCTTGAGGCAGAAGCCAACACTGGTTATTTTATGGGTCCATTCTTCCAAACATATGGGTTCCGTTTCTTAACCCGCATCATATCTCAGGTCGTTTTGCCCATTTTTTGTGATTGCTATAGATTCGCAGGTCTTTTTCCTTTGGACTTTTTGTAGCCATTTTCTTAACGGATTCTAAAGTGGTCACTAAATAGATTCAAGCCGCTGTCTGGTCGCCCTTATTATTTTTACTCCCTCTAGTGACGGGTAGTTCAACACTTGGTAAAATGTTGAGGGTATAACCTTCATTTTGTGGAGCCAGGTTCTCCCTAGGATTGTATTGTACGGGGAAGCTGTTCCCAGTACCACGAACTCGATCATATGGTTAAATAGATTTGTGCTCACCGGGAGAGTTAGAATTCCTTCCGAGTAGATGATGGCTCCGTCGAAGTCCCTTGTAACTTTTGACCTCCCATGGACATTTTCTTGACGGTCACTCACTGTAGGATGTTTATGGCTCTCCTATCGTCCACCAAGACCCTCCTCAATAAGCAATTACCAACCTGTATTGAAATGACAAAGGCATCATTGTAGTGTCCGTCATGTTCCATATCAGAGTCGTTGAACACTAGCGGCGAATTCCCGTCGCCATTTGAGGACTTTTGCTTATGTCTTTCTAACGTTGTCCACTTGCAGTATATCTTCATTTCCTTCCTTGTCATCCCCTCTTGTTCGGTTAATGCTATAACTATGTCGACGATGTGAATGGGCTGCTTTCCCTTATCCCTTCTGTCCTCTTCTCCACTATCTTTCTCAGTCTCGTCTCTATGTTCATCTTTTTTTTTTTTTACAAATTGGCTAAGGTATCCTTCATTGATTAGCTACTCAATGTAGCATTTGAACTGAAAGCAGTCTCGCGTGTAATGTCCGTTGTTCTTATGATAGGAGCAATATTTATCTTTATATTTGTAGTTGGGTTCCTTGGTGAACGGGGCCGGCCTTTTTAGCCAAGGTTTGACTGTAATTGTTTCTAGTATTTGGTTGACCAGGATGGTCAACAGTGTGTCGATTTATTCCCTCAGGTGGATTCTGTCGAAATCTCCTCTTCGGTGGGTATTCCTGTTTTGTTGGACTTTCTTCCCATCTATTTTTTCTCTTTCATCGTGCTTTCTTCCCATTTGAGATTCCGCAAAGACCTCATCGGTTTTCCTCGGAGTGGTCTTCCTGTTCATTATCATTTTCCCGTTCGTCGTCATTCACCCGTTGGCTGACCTCTGCCCGTGTTTTCACAAGTTCCTATTGCAGCGTGTTAATCTGCTCTTGCACATTCTACCATGCATTGTGCATTGCTTCAATGTTCCTCATTTCCATCTCATACATCCCGTTTAGGATTGTCTGCAACATTTTCGTGGGTGGGGTCGATTGATCTGCGTGCTCATCTTCATTTTTGGGCCTGTTGTCTCCATTTAAAGCCGTGTTGGATCTGGTTCTAGGCATGTTTTATGGTTTCGCATGGTAGGTCTCTTGAGCTTTTTTCTCGTTCTCAATGAAAGAATCAAAATGTAAAAAAATTTCCCGCTCCTCAAAGATTAAAGGGGGAAGACTTGATAAAAGTAAAACTTAACGTGAATATTAATGAGATAGAGGGAGATTTTAAGAGTAAATGCTTTGTGTCATGTATGGCTCAATTGGATTGAATGTCCTCTTTCATTTAATACATTGGTCTTATATAGGCTTCCTAAATTACATGGGTTTGATTAGAATATTTAATATAAAAGAGGCACTCATTATGCCTAGGGACTACACCCGTTCGTGGGGATTCTTTCTGCTCAGTATGGGTTCCTTTCCCTTTCTCATTTCCCATCTTTCTTGCTCAACTGCCAATCAGTCACAACCACTTGATGATTTCCTACGATTTCATGCCCATCAGTCACAACCACTTGGTGGCCTGCCAATCTGTCTTGTCCGGGTCACTCAACTTACCTAATTAATTTCGGGCACTTGGTTGTTGGTTCAAACTCTTTTTTTTTTTCGCTCTGATGGTCTTTCTCATTCTTGAGGTGATGATCCTCTTTCCTGAGGTGACTATTCTTGTTCTTGAGGTGATGGTTTTCTGTTTATGAGTGTCTTGTGGCTTCATCCCATAACTCGGTTATACTTTTCTATCACTTTTCCCGAGCCCTAGGTAGGTCACATTTTTTCACGTGGCAATGGGTGTTTTTTATCCGTTTACTATGATCATTTTTTACCAAAAGCTCATTAATAAACCTCCAATCTAAACAAGACTTAGATTTGGCCAAGGCCATAACTATTTAGAGCCACACTCAATTCAGCCCTTGTACCAAGAAGAAGATAAAGCCCAAACCAAAGAAGCCTTAAAAGCCAACATCTCTCCGTGCTCATTCGAAACAACCTCCACTCTAAAAATCCCTCTAATTCGACAACCTTCCTAACTGAACTCTAGCCACCATCCCTATTACGCAAGTTCTGAAGGAAGAATGAAAGAAGAATCACAATTTATTTTCACTTCCTCTTGATTTTGAGTAACCTGGCCATAAGGAGAAGGCTTCAGATCTGAAGGCAGTAAAGGAACTCCAACCTCCTATGGTTGGCCGTTTGAATTTTCAGCAAGAAATTCAGAACATGCTTTTTCTGAAAAAAAAAAAACAATGGAAATAGGATTACAAGGTTGATTTTCAAACAAAAATAAATTCACGCTCTTCCGAATTCCCCAACAAAGGGAAAACATAACTGAGATTGAATTTGACTGTCTATCCGGATGGTTTGAATTTCTGATACTCTATTTTGTATCCATGATGCAAAATTGTTTTCCCATAAGCCCTATGGTTGAAGCTGAAGCTTAGAAGAGTTCCAGTAAAGTCTGCTCCATTTGCAATCTACAATGGTATGGAAATCATCCTCCGCTGGTTTCACGCAAATAAGGCATATAGGATCTTGAATAGTACGTCTCCTAAATAAATATTACTTTGTTGGAAGTAAATTGAGTGTTGCTCTCCCTAGGGATGAATGACTTTGATGTAATCTTAGGGATGGACTAGTTGGCTGCTAATTATGCCAACATAGACTGTTATCGTAAGGAAGTTCGCTCCTACCTCTAGGTGGAGTCATCTTCAAATTTAGGGGATCTCAGCAACGCCTAATGCCAAAGGTCATATCTGTTATACAGGCACAACGTCTTCTTGATCGCGGTAACTGGGGTCACTTAGCTTGTGTTTTGGATACTTCTAAGACACCAATGAATATTAGATCGGTTCCAATTGCTTGTGAGTTTTTAGATGTCTTTCATGATGAATTGTTGGGATTTCCCCCTCCTCGAGGATGTATTTTTATATTGAGTTGGTACCGGGCACTGCCCCCATATCAAAAGCTCTGTATCGCATGACTCCCGTTGAGTTGAAAGAACTTTAGGATCAACTCCAAAAATCATTGGATAAGATTTTCATTAGACCGAGTGTTTCACCTTGGGGTGCTCGAGTATTATTTCTCAAAAAGGAAGATAGATCTATGAGGTCATGCACTGTTTACAAGGAATTAAACAGAGTCATTGTTAAGAATAAGTGTCTGTTACTGTGCATTGAGGATTTGTTTGATCAACTTCATGGAGCGTCAGTATTCACTAAAATTTATTTGAGATCAAGTTATCATCAGCTCAGGATACGAGATG
This sequence comes from Datisca glomerata, assembly GCA_003255025.1. Classification (NCBI taxonomy): domain Eukaryota; kingdom Viridiplantae; phylum Streptophyta; class Magnoliopsida; order Cucurbitales; family Datiscaceae; genus Datisca; species Datisca glomerata. Next base: position 355,111 of record QANY01004399.1, on the reverse strand, counting down.
AGGATATTCATAAGACAACATTTCATACTCGTTACGACCATTATACGTGTATGATGACGTCGTTTGGATTAATTAATGCTCTAATAACACTTATGGATTTGATGAACAAGGTGTTCAAAAAGTACTTGTATTCTTTTGTGATTGTGTTCATCGATTATATTATGGTGTACTTTAGGTCGGAGGCTGAGCATATGGATCACCTCAAGAGTGTTTGCAGGCATTAAGGTCACACCGGTTATATGCCAAGTTCCAGAATGTGAGTCTTGACTTCATCAAGTATCGTTCCTTGATCATGTGATATATTGGGATCATTACCACAAAAAAACGCTATGATAGCAGCCAAAAACTACTATGTATATCGACGTTATTAAAAGTCAATTACCCATGATAACGTTTTTTAAACGCTATAGAAAAGCTTACGATAGCGTTTTTAAATGCTATCAAAAGCTTTTTATAGCGTTTTTAAAAGCTATGAAAGCTTTTCATAGCATTTTATAAATGTTGTAGTAGGTTTTTTATAGCGTTTTGTAAATGCTATCATAGGTCTTTCATAACATTGTGTAAATGCTATCATAGGTCTTTCATAACATTGTGTAAATGCTATCATAGGTCTTTCATAGTATTTTCATTATTGTTTTGTTAATGTTATTAAATACTTTTTATAACCTTTTTACATTACTTATACTTACAATTATACAAATATAAAAAATAAATAACTTTTCAGAAAATATCATGAAATAATAAAATCGCATATCATTTTATTTATTTAGTCAAAATTATTACATATTAATTGTCTACTAGAAATCACGTCTCGAAATGATAATCACATATTGATTTTTACATAGAGCAAGCAAAAGTAATTTATAAAAAAAAACTAAAATCTAGTATAAATTCACATCTAGGTACCAAAGGTGGAGGTACCCTAGGAGGTCCACTTGGGGGTTTTTCTTAGTGGGGAGGTGGTGGCTCAAGTAACTGCCTTGGTGATGCTTCAGGACAAGATCAAAGTTTTATATCAAAGCATGGATGATCCATTCAGATGAAGGAGCAAGCCTCATATTCCAAACAGTACAATTTAAATTATCAACAACTATGAAATGACTTATTTGATAAGGAAGTTAAGAATTAGTAGCAGACTTACAACATTCCATGATATAGTATATGCGTTGGTGGAGAGTAACCAAATTTTGACATTTAACTGCAAACCAAGTTTATTATCTTATGTCTCAAAATGCAACATTTAACAAGAAACCAAGTTTATCTAAACAATGTCTTATAAGACCATAAAAAAGCTTAAGTGACAGAGAAAGTTCATAGCAACACTAAGCCTTTCAAATCCATCCATTCCCTCGCCCCCAAAAAGAAGAAAAGGAAAATAGATTAAATTATCTTTATTAGGAAGTCTGACACCTAAAAACACAGCTACATCAACAAGTTTCATAAAGTTGTAGTCAATTTCCCAAATCGTTTCCATATAGTAAACATTTATATACTTTTCAGCTTACCACCCAACTATTAAAATTCCAATCTTCTCTGCCACCTCTTGCTCTAGGGTACCGGAAGTTGATGAGTTTCTTCTTACAACTACAAGAGAAATATATGTACATATAAGTAATTTTATAAAAAAATTATAATTAATTTACAAGAAACTCCTTTTAAGAAGAAGCTTACTGTTGGGCCCATATAACGATTCACGAAACCAATCACTTTCTTCTAGAAGCTAATGATGAGTACTCAACATCCCTTAAAAATTTTATTGACCGAAAGTAACAATTAAATAAAACTCAAAATAACCAATTAATCAACAATAAAACTAACAACTTGATTCTTATACCATAAACGGCTAATTACATAATGTAACCTCAAATAGAAGATAGAAAAATCCATACAAGGGTCCAACTAAAGAGGATCAATCTAATCTAAAAAAGAGAAGGAAATTTAAAGTATAACCAGAGGATTGGGAAATTACGAATGCAGCATTATTAGTACACCTTCTGTTTCTTGCTCTTGTTTCCTGCTCCCTCAATTGTTTCATGAATGCAACATTGTTAGTACTACTTCTGTTTCATGCTCCCTTCTCAGCCTCCTTATGTTCTTCTAGTAGGATCTTACTGGTGGTCTTCCTACTAATTATGCTCTAAAAAGAACTCAACAGTTAAATAAAAATTTTGATTGCAAACATCAAGAATCTTTCATTACCTATACAACTTACAATAACCATGTGAGGTTCCAAATGAAAATGGAAAGGAAGGCAATCAAAAAGAGGTGGGCAATTATATCCAACAATGAAACAAAATACCAAATGAAATGATAGCAGGACATATTCATAACAATTCATAACCATAATTACTACTATACAGACTATAGGAGAAGAATATAACTTTACAAAATACAAGGCTATTGGCATGTTGCTTAGTGGCATCAACACGGTTTGGATTAGATTAATTGTCAACTACTCTATGGATTTGGTCTTCAAGTTATCCAAACATAAGAGAATATAGAACCTTTTTTACTATATGAAATAGACATAATTACTTCCCTAACCAGGATTTTCAAAATCTTAATTACAATAAGAACTAGACTGTTTACACTGTCACATGCCATAAGTGAAACCAAACAAAATGATGAACTCTAAGAGAGGTTGACTAAAGTAGTCAAAAGGTCAAAATCGATTCTTCCTGCTAAGAATTTTATAGTCATCATTTTATCAAAAGATAAATTCAAACAAAAAGAATGTCAGAAGGTTTTTTATGCTTATAAGTTGGGTAAAGAAATAGTCTCAGGCGAGGATGCATACATTATTTATCTCTAACAGTGTAAGAACGGTGAACTTCTTTAGCTTGAGAACTTGATCAAGGACCAACTGTGGAAGATGGCTAGAACTCCCTACCTACAAATTATATTATAGTTTACAGGATTATAACGAAGATTACAGACCAACTGCGGAAGATAAGTACCAATATGACTACATTTAAATCAAATCGATTGATACTGATGATAAAATGAATGATAGAAAAATTCTCTAGTAACATATAATAATTAATTTACTCTATGTTTCTTGAGAAAACTACGATGAAGAAGGGGGATCAACATCAATAACCCAACAAAACAAACCATTCCCATGCCCTATAAAAAATTCACATGCTTAAAGGCAACTCTCAACTTCTAAAAAAAAAATCAGACAAATATCACAAAAATAGACATGAATTAGAGATTGAAACCCACCTCGTAAGGAAAAACCATTATTTCGAGATGCAAAATCAAAGTGGGAAGTGCTGGAAAATAAAGCTGTAACATAGAGCTGAAAGACAGAGATGTAAGAGAGAAAGTGAGAGAGAGGGGGGAGAGGAAGAAAGAGAGAGAGAGAGAGAGAGAGAGAGAGAGAGAGAGAGATGCGCACTACAACAAGATTCAAATCCATAACCATTTTGCTCAAATTCTGCACTTTCATCCCCTAACTATCATAGGGGATAATTATCCATAATCTACATTTGCAACATTACCCTCAGAAATGTTCATGGATTTATATAATTCACTTACCATCTCAAAATCATTTTTTACATCTTATAGTGAAATCAAAGAAATTTTAGAGGATAAGAAGAGTACATACTGATCCATACAAAACCCACGATACATAGTTCCACAAGAACATGCAGAGTTAAAAGGAATAGGAAACTAAAATCAAAGCAGCCAATCAAATATCTATAAAAAGAAGAATATAAATACACACACACACTACAAAATGATGCTTTGGAAGAATGCAGAAGTACCTCTTCCTTGTTACCTTTGCCTCTGCTAAAGAACTTATACCCTACAAAGATAATAAGACCCCGGCCAGATAGAGAGACAATTACAAACCGAAAAATGAAAAGTAATAATTCAGTCAAGGTAAGTTGTCATATATATGATCTCTAATTTTATTAAATAATAGATGAGAGAGATCCTACAAGGTATAAAATGAGGTAACTTTTATAAGATTGTTAAAATCTGTGACAATTTATACAAACACCTCTATAATTTAATGAATTGGAAAACCAGAGTTGTATTGCCTGATGTACAAGTAATGTCGATTAGCTCTATTATTTGTACAAGTAATGTACAAGCAACATTTTCTTTATTATTTGTTCTTGGAATAACTTATGCTTCAGCTATTGAGGAAAAAGTCATCAATGATGGTGTCCAAGAGGTAAGTTTATTGATAAAAGAATATACAATATTCATAGTTAGAGGTTATTTTATTGATAAAAGAATATAAAATATTCATAGTTTTATACTATTATTCCAAAGATGGCTAAATAATTTTTTTATTTTCTTTATGTTTAATGATTTGCTTTTGTTTTGATTTGTTTCCAAACACGAACTTAAATCTGAGTTTAGTAGGAAAAATACTCTACAAGTATTTGGTTTTGATTTTTGCCAGAAAGAAAATCTAAGGAAATGAGCCGGTATGTTATGTGTCAAGCTTATGATTAGCAGAATGAGGAATGCAGTATGTTATACAGAAGCAAGGAAGACATATAATAAATAAAAAGTTTTAAGATCAAAACTTACTGCATGCCAAGAAATCGAGAACACAGACTCTATTCAACTAAGATAAAACTCAAAAATCACAAAAATCAGATAAAAAATCACTAAAATTAGACAAGAACTTGAGAATGAAACCCTTACATCTATTCTGAGCTGCAAAATCGAAGTAGGAGAGAGTTGGGAGATAAAACTGAGAGAGTGAGAGTTGTAAGGGAGAGCTTGTTGTCGTGAGAGAAACCTACGATGAAGCTAAGAGATCTGTTAGATTGCTGCACGAGAGAGAGATGAGAGAGAGATGTTCTCGAGAGCGAGCTTTGAGAAATCTCATTGGTGAGCTTCGAGAAAGCTCGTTGGTGAGATTCTGATGAGCTTTGGGCTAGAGAGGGGGCTACTTTGAAAGAGCTCATTGGTGAGCTGAGAGACGCGAGTTTGGGGGATTTTCATTTGGTAAGAGAGACGCGGGTTTGGGGCATGGTGAGAATTTTTCACTCCGCGCTTTTTAGTTTCTTATTGCATTTTGGACCAAAACACGATGGTGTTATGCTAAACATAATTGTTGTTGTGGATGGAATCTTCATTGACTTGTCTAAGATTGAAGCAATTGTTAACTGGCCCCAAAGATAAATGTTGGGGAAGTTCATAGTTTTCTGGGTCGAGCGGGATATTACAGGAGGTTCATTGAGGGTTTTGCAAAGATCATTGTTTCACTCACACAGTTGACAGGAAGAATGCCACCTTTACTTGGACTACTGAGTGTGAGAAATGCTTTCAGAGCCTTAAACAAAAATTAGTATCGGCTCTTTTGACCATTCCAGATGGTAAGAGTGACTTTGTGATTTACAATGATGCTTTCAAGAGAGGTTTGAGTTGTGTTTTGATGCAAAAGGAAAATTTTATAGCTTATGCTTATCATCAACTCAAGCCCTATGAGCAGAACTATCCTCCATACGATTTGAATGGTTGTCATTGTATTTGTCCTCAAGATTTAGAGTCATCACTTGTATGGTTGTAAGTGCCAGATTTTCACAAATCATAAGAGTCTCAAGTACCTTTTCACTCCAAAAGAGATTAATATGAGGTAACGCCGTTGGTTGGAATTGGTGAAGGACCCTGGCTGCGAGATGATTTATCATCCAAGAAAAGCAAATGTGGTAGTCGATGCTTTAAGTAAAAAATCAGCTCATTCAACAACTCTTATTACGTCCATAAAGCATATCCTTGAGGATTTCAAACGTGCTGAGATTCTGGTCTTGTTGAAATACACTACACCACAGTTAGCTCAACTCACAGTTTCACCGTCATTACATCAACGCATTATTAATGCATAAAAAGTCAGACTCTGAGTTGCTTCTAATTCGTAGTGAAGTGGGTTCGAACAAAAGGCAAGTGTTCATATCAGTGAGGATCCAGCTCTTTGCTTTCATCACTACAAGAAAAGCCACTTTTAGCAACCAAATTTTTAGCCATGAAGTTAATTTCGTCGCTAAAAGTGTCATTTGGTGACCAACATTTTTGTTAGTCGTTAAAGACCCTGATATTTTACCCGGGAAAGCAAAAGAGGTGTGCGTCAAATTTTCTTTAGGTTTTTGCCGACAAATATTAGAATTTCGTCGCTATAGAGTCATACTTTTACCGTGGAAATAAAAGTTTCGTCGCTATAGACTACCTAAAAAACGACGCTGTTTAACAATATCAATAAATCCTTCAAGCTCCCCCACCCAGCGAGCAGTTCAATCCCTCACACGGTGAGCCCTCATGAGCGACCTCGGTTCCCCTCACCCTGGGAGTCCCCGCGAGCATCTTCCTTCATTTTCCCTCACCCCGGCGGCGAGCAGTGAGTCCTTTCTCCTTTAATCTTTGATTTCCCCGTGTTGCATCGAACCACTGATCTTGCTCTTCCCTTTTTGGAAACCCTTTGATCTATTCTCTATTGCATGTCCTGTTTCAATTAAAACTATAGATCACCCCTTATGATATTCAGATTAGTTTAGTCATTTTACTTGTTCTGTTTGTTTGCCAATTTCTTTCTCTCGAAAAATTTCTGGGGGGTGAGAGTGTGGATTTAGGAAATTAGATCATTGGCCAATTATGATCTTATTCTTTTCTTAAGTAATTCATTTATACAGTTTTGGAGATTGGGTTAATTTGCTAGAATTCGGATTTGGCTTTAGTGTTGGACATTCCTATTGTTTTTTATTGCACTGTTGTAAAATGAAGCTACTCAAAATCGTTGAGGGCTAGTTTTGTGGCCATTCTACTTCTATTGTATCATGGAGTAGCCTACCATGGTTTTTGTTATTCTATTCGAGGAGTTGTTGTTCTATTGGTTGTGTTTCTGCTGCAATCATTGTCTTTCTACTGCTCTGTGTCAATGTTTTGTTGGCTTTCTGTGGTTATTTTTTGTTTGTTTAAAAGATAGTTCTAGTTTCGATTTTAGTTTGATTTGGAGATGAACACTAATATGTGAATTTAGACTGATGAGTTTGGTTTAGGGATATATTGTTTCCTTTGTAATGGTAGTTATTTATGAAACTTTGAGATGCAATTACATTTTGATCATGTGATTGAAACATTTATAATATATGCAGGTGAAAAATCACGAAAACTAATCATGCAAAATATAACAAATATTCATATTACTTACATTTCTTTTTCATTAATTGGTCGGGAAAAGTCATCTTTTGCCGACGAGCTACCTTGTTCGTCGCTAAAGATAAAAAATCCTTCTATTTTATTTTATTATACACTTGAATCATCTTTGTTTCTGGTTTCTGTTTTCTCTTAATTAACTTTACATTTTAATATCTTTAATTTAGGGATATTTTGTTAAGAGTTTCTCTAAATAGTTATTTAATTTACAGAGTGAGAAAATGGACAAAAGTTGGATAAAAATTCCGAATAGATTGTCCAAGGAGTATATTGATGGTATTTCACAGTTTATGGGCGTGACCAGTAATTATCTCAATGTAGAGGAGAAAACTCGTTGGCCAGTATTATCCTCTCCAACTCATTCACCATTCACCTCCATCCCAACAAAACCACACATGTTATCTAATATTTCTCTAATCTTATCACCATCATCAACATCATCATCACCATCAAGGTGAGATGTTAAATAGATTTAGTGATTTGTTTAGTGAAGCCGAAGAAGAACTTTATCTTGGTTGTCAAAAGTATACTTCACTATCTTTTATTATGAAGTTGATGCGTATCAAAGTGCTTAATCATTGGAACAATAAGTCATTGGAGCAAAAATCCAAATAGATTGTCCAAGGAGTATATTGATGGCATTTCACAGTTTATGAGTGTGGCCAGTAATTATCTCAATGTAGAGGGGCAAACTCGTTGTCCATGTAAAAAATGTCTTAATTCAAGACAATTGTCTTTAATAGAAGTTAAAATGCATTTGTGCCAATATGAAATGACATTGAGCTATGATCATTGGGTGTTTCATGGTGAAGAGATACAAAGATATCACTATTCACCAAATATGGAGATGAATAATACTACATCTCACCTTGATGATGATGATGATGTTGATAATGGTGATGAGATGAGAGAAATGTTAGATAACATGTGTGGTTTTGTTGGGATGGAGGTGAATGGTGAACGAGTTGGAGAGGATAATACTGATAGAATAATTTTAAATGCAAAGATGTTAGATAGATTTAGTGATTTTTTTAGTGAAACCGAAGAAGAACTTTATCCTGGTTATCAAAAGTATACTTCACTATCTTTTATTGTGAAGTTGATGCATATTAAAGTGTTTAATCATTGGAGCAATAATTCATTGGAGAAAAAATCCTAATAGATTGTCCAAGGAGTATATTGATGGTATTTCACAGTTTATGAGCGTGGCCAGTAATTATCTCAATGTAGAGGGGAAAACTCGTTGTCCATGTAAAAAATGTCTTAATTCAAGACAATTGTCTTTAATAGAAATTAAAATGCATTTGTGCCAATATGGAATGGCATTGAGCTATGATCGTTGGGTGTTTCATGATGAAGAGATACAAAGATATCACCATTCACCAAATATGGAGATGAATAATACTACATCTCACCTTGATGATGATGATGGTGATGAGATGAGAGAAATGTTAGATAACATGTGTGGTTTTGTTGGGATGAAGGTGAACGGTGAACGAGTTGGAGAGGATAATACTGATAGAATAATTCTAAATGCAGAGATGTTAGATAGATTTAGTGATTTTCTTAGTGAAGCCAAATAAGAACTTTATCCTAGTTGTCAAAAGTATACTTCATTCGACCAATTGCTAGAAGTTTTAAATGGTTCTCATCTAGTAGGCTAAAAAATTTCAGCCTCTTACTTTGAAGCCAAATAAAAATTAAGAGATTTAGGATTGGGATATGACACCATTCATCTTGTAAATATGATTGTGCTTTATTCTGGAAAGAGAATGAAGGAAAAGATAAATATCATGAATGTAGTGAACCAAGATATAAAATGGATGATGGGAAAGGTAAGAAAGTTCTCCAAAAAGTTTTGCGTCACTTTCCTGTTATACCTTGACTTCAAAGATTGTTCAAGTCAAAATATACATCGTCCGATATGAGATGGCACAAAGAGAAACGTGTCAACGTCGAATGTGTATTGAGGCATCCTGCTAATTCAGAAGTTTGGAAGGATTTTGATAAGCAATATAGTTAGTTTACAGAAGATGCTCGAAATGTAAGATTAGGACTTGCAACAGATGGATTTAATCCATTCAAAAATATCAGCAACTCATATAGCATGTGGCCAGTTATATTAGTACCTTATAACCTTCCTCCATGGAAGTGTACGAAAGAACTGTTCTTTATGATGGCTTTACTAATTTCTGGTCCAAGATCACCCAGTAAAGATGTTGATGTGTATCTGTAGCCATTGATAGATGAGTTAAAACAAATGTGGGATGGGGTGCAAGCATTTGATGTTACTTCTAGGCAATCTTTTACTATGCATGCTGTTGTGTTCTGGACAATTAATGACTTTCCAACGTATGGAGATTTGTCTGGTTGGAGTACAAAAGGGTACTTGGAATGTCCTGTTTGCAACGAAGATGCATCTTCATTGAGGTTGCGAAGTAAAAAATGTTACATGGGACATCGACGATATTTTCCTTGTCATCATATGTGGTGAATGAGTAGATTACATGACGGTAAACAAGAGTTTCGTGGTGCACCAAGAAAGTTGACAGGAGAAGATACATTGAGGCAATTAGATAAAATTCAATTTGTCAAGTTTGGCAAAAACCCAACTAAGTTAGACAAAAAAAGAAAGCGTTCTTTAGATGGTCTTAATTGGGCTAAGAAAAGTGTGTTTTTCAACTTCCATATTGCTGTAAGTTGAAAATCAAGCACAAATTGGATGTCAAGCATATTGAGAAAAATATTTGTTTTAATATATTAATTTTTGAATATAGAAGGCAAAACAAAAGATACTTACAAAACTCGATTGGACCTAGCCGACATGAATATAAGAAAAGAACTACACCTTGAACTGAAAGGGAACAAATATTTTAAACCACCTGCGTGTTACACATTGACAGTAGAGGAGAGAAGAAAGTTCTGTGATTTCTTAAAAACAGTCAAGTTTCCAGATGGCTTCGCAGCAAACATATCACGATGTATCAACCAAGCTGAGGGTAAAGTTTTAGGATTGAAAAGTCATGATTGTCATGTTTTACTTCAAAGACTTTTACCAGATGGGATTCGTGGTTTATTGGGTAAGGATGCGTGCACTGCTTTGGTTGAGTTGTCTAACTACTTCAAAGAATTGTGCTCGAAAACACTAAACACTAAGGACTTGGATATTCTTAGAGATGGAATCAGTTTGATCCTATGTAAGTTAGAAAGGATATTTCCCCCAGCTTTCTTTGATGTTATGGTACATTTGGGAGTTCATTTACCGCAAGAAGCGAAATTGTGTGGTCATGTTGGTTATAATTGGGAGTACCCAATTGAAAGTTACATCTCTCAACTTTTCCTTTACTTACATATCAAATATTCCGTGCACAATGTAATTGCTATCATATGACAGGAGTTTGCGTACACTCAAACACTATGTTAGAAACAAAGCTCGTCCAAAGGGTTCGATTGCAGAAGCCTACATTGTTAATGAGTTTTTGACTTTTTGCTCATTGTATCTCTGTGGCGTTGAACCAAAGCTCATTGTACTTTCTAATTGATGCTCCAATAGTGTATCTGAGCGTGTTAGATGAGTTTTGAATATCTTTTGAATTGATGTTCATTGTCTTGATAATAGTGTTAGTTTCATGTGTGGGTGTGTAGGGGTGTGTGTGTGTGGGGGGGGGGGGTTGGTTATTACTTTATATATGAATGTGTTAGATGATTTTTGTATATCTTCTGAATTGATGCTCATTGTGTTGATAATAGTGTTAGTTTCAATATTGGTGTGAGGGGGGGCTTATCACTTTGTATATGAGCATGCTTGATGATAATGTTTAAATACTTTCTAATTGATGCTCCAATAGTGTTAGTTTTAATTTAAAGCTTGACTCATTGTGATGTTACACAGGAACACATGTGTGTTTTGCGAGATGAGTCTATCGCTGAGAATGCCACACCTCGCTCTAAAGAATAGATAGTTGAAGAAGTTCTCGGGTGAAATAGAGGTCTTGGACATGGAGCCCCATCGACATCTTCCAAAAAAAAGAGTTGAGTTGGAATTGAAAATATATAGCTAAAAAAACAAATCAAGTCGATGAAGAGTCAACTACAAAGCTTACTTGTTTGGGCTCGTCAAAACGGTTTTCCATCTCCTGATGATGACTCAACAACAGAAACATGAGTTATAGAATATTTGTTAAGCTTTGTAGTTAACATCAAACTTTAAATACTCTCTTCTTTATTTTTTTGGATACATTTGTGAATCAAATCCTATAACGAATTATGATTCAGGGATTTTGTAATGAATTATTATATTAATGATATGTATATGTATTTCATAGAAAATTTTGGGTTTGATAAACTTTATGATGATGTTAATTGCTATTACAGGTGATATTATTTATTATTACAGCATTTTTGTAATGCAAAATTTGGTCGCCGAAGACAAAAAAAGTTGGTGGCAAAAGGTTTAACGACGAAATTTTTTTTGGTCACGAAAAACCTTTGGCGACGAACTTTTTTTTAGTCGTGAAAGGGTTTGGCGATGATCTTCATTGTTTGTCGCGAAAGGCTCTTTTGTGACCAGTATTTATTTCATCGCAAGAGTCTAATGCGATGGCTCCAAAAAGTCATCGCGAAAGACTTTCACTAACGAAGCAAAAGCGATGAAGTTCATGACGAATTTTGTTTGTCGCGAAAGGCTTTCGCGATGAATTTTTGGGGCTTTAGTGACCAAATTGTTGGTCGCTCAAACCCTTATTTCTTGTAGTGCATGGGAGGCTTTGTGTTCCAAAAGACATAATCATAAGGCAAGAATTACTCACGGAGGGTCATGTTTCACCATACACAACGCACCATAATATAACTAAGATGTATCAGGATTTAAAGTTACGTTATTGGTGGAATAATATGAAGTGTGATATCATTGAGTTTGTTAATAAGTGTCTGGTGTGTCAGTAAATCTAGGTCTTGCAACCATTAAGTATTCCTGAATGGAAGTGGGAGCATATGACTATGGACTTCATTTCAGGGCTACCGAGGACGGTAAAAGGTTATAACTCCATTTGGGTTGTGTTGGATCGTCTTACCAAATTTGCACACTTCTTGCCTGGCAAGACTACATTTTCAGTTGAGGATTAGACTTGGTTATATATTCGGGAGATTGTCTGACTTCGTGGGGTTTTAGTGTCAACCGAGATCCGTAATTCACGTCAAACTTTTGGCAGAGTCTATAGAAAGCTCTGGATACTCAGTTGAATTTTAGTACAACTTTTCATCTGCAATCTGATAGGTAATCTGAGCAAACGATCCTGACGTTAGAGGATATGCTTTGAGCTTGTGTATTTTGGATTTTTCTAGTAGTAGGGACGTGAACAAAAGCTTTTGGGTCCTGACTTGGTTCAGTTTATGAATGAAGCTTTTCAAAAAATAAGATATAAAATGAATACCCACTTAGAGTAGGCAAAAAAAGTTACATATATATATTTGAGGAAATGATCTCGAATTTGAAGTGGGTGATCATTTGTTTCTCAAGGTTTCCCCAATGAAGGGTATTATGTGTTTTGGTCAGAAGGGAAAGCTCAGTCCCATGTTTATTTATCCTTTTAAGATTTTGAATCGCATCAATCATTTGGCCTACTAACTCGTTTTGTGACCAACTCTTTCAAGTGTTCATAACGTGTTTTACATCTCGATGCTTCACAAGTACGTGAACGATCCAACGCATGTCATTTATTTTGAATCACTCCAAGTTCACGATGACTTCACATATGTGGAGAAACCGATCAAAATTTTAGAGCGCAGGGATCAGACTCTTCATAACAAGATGATCTAGTTAGTTAATGTTCCTTGGAGATATCGTCGCATAGAGGAAGCGACGTGGGAGCGGGAAACGGGAATACATATCAAGTATCTAGAGTTATTTTGATAAGGTATATTGTTTTCGAAAACAAAAGTTCTTAAAGAGGAGAGAAATTGATATCCCAATGCCTTTAAGGGTAGATTGGGAAATATATGCACACTCACACATAAAGGAACATACACCCTAACTTTACCCTAACATAATATTTATAAATACCTCACCTCTCTCTCCCAATTACCTCCTCACGCAGCCAAGTGAGTCATTTCTCTCTTCTAATTCTTCTTCGTTCTTCACCTTCCTTAGCGCTCGCCGTTGTCCGTCCAAGTCTAGTAAGTCTTCTCCTTCCTTCTTTCTTCTTTTCTCTTTTCTCTCTGTCTTTAACCTAGATTTATCTTCCAATGTTGATATATCTCTTTCTGAGTTTTTCTCCAATTTCAGCGTTTGTATTCTCTTCCTCTCGCGTCTTTGTTTGCTGTGTCGCCATCGCATCGTCGCCGTCCATGAACGCTGATAAGCTCTCTGATTTTCTCTCGGTCTTTCTCCCATTTCTCTATGTGTTTCGTTTCTCTCTCTCTGACTTTTCACTCCCTCTTCCTCTGTTTTTTTGTTCCTTTCAATGTCAGCCCCTTTACCGTCGTCTTCTTCAGATTATGACGGAGCGCCGCCACAGCCTTCGTCGCTGGGAAGCTTGCTTCTCTCTCTCTTTTTCTTTCCTTTTCCATTCTTTGTTTCGAACTGTTATTGGGTTTTGCAATCCGACCTGGCCTGACTGGGCAATTAAAACTTTATCCAAAATTTACACAACCCGGACTGAACCAGATAGAATCAAACTGGTTCAATCAAACCAGACTGAACCAGCTCAAACAAATCAAATTGATTCAGACCAACCGAACCAAACTGAATCGGTCTGATCCGTTTTGATGAGATTAATACCCAGTTTATTTCCACCCTTTGAGACTCTGTTGGCCCTCCTAATTTATTATATAATTATACTTAATATAATATGTTATTATTTGAATATTTAGTCATTTAAGATCTTTTAATTTCAGGTCAATAATTGATTAATTTTTTTAATATCAATCTAGATAAGTGAGTCTACATGGTGATATGACTCCTATGTCATGAACGTAACGTAATTAATTTAATATTGCTATATTGAATTCTTTATTATGCTCATACATGTAATCGTGTGCTTTTATTTATTTTCTGCACCATGACTTGGTGTTTTAAGTTAAGAATCATGTGATGTATAAATGCATTATGAGGGTTTAAGCTACATGATTAGTTATATTTTATATGTTCAAGAACAAGCTGCATGTTAGTCAGGAATATGAGTTATTGTGAGACTTAGACATATCCTTTAATTATCAAGTAACCAAACAGTTCACGTCATGTTTTCAGCTATACGGTTGGGTGTGTCACATGTTCATATCATCGTCCTTAAGGTTCACATAATTTTAAGTGACACCAACTTCCGGACACCCATTTCATCATGTTCACGTTCATGTTACAAGTTTAAGTTCAAGTGTGAAACAGTTTTGGTTAGGTTATTAATTGGGGAATATCTCTAGTCGAATTTTGATAAGACAAGTTACAAGTACAAGATACATGATGACCATGAATTCAACTAAGTCATTTTCAAGTGCTTTATGTAAATTCATAATCAAGTGAATATGTTAAATTATAGTTGCATTAGTTATTTGTTTGCATTTATGACATGTGAAGCTTATCAGTATATAAATTTACTTACTGAGTACTCTTTAAACTCACTCACCCACAATTGAATACGTTGCAGTTGATGGGAACATCAGGAGTGAGGGACTGACATATTTAGCCAAACTAGAAAATTTTAATTAAAGAATAATATTTATAAGACATTAGAAATGGATTTTTTTTGTTTAGTTATAGTCGATACAACAATTTATGATTTATCGTGCTTTATTCTACAATCATGTGTTTGATTTTCGCATGCTAAGGATTTATCACGTTGACCTTATTATGAAGTTTAATACGACATTTATTTTAGTTTATTAAGTAAGGTTTGTAGCAATCTTATGTTTTCTCTATTTAATGTTAAAGTTAGAGCAAAATTAAGGTTTTTAATTTGAGAATTTCTCAAATTAGGGTTCAATCGAATTTGAGATTTTGAATTGTTATGGGTGTTTTTCCGAGCGTCAATGATAAGGCAACATGTACCGCACCGCAGTAAAGAGCCAACGACGAGGGAAAGTATTGAAGGAGAAGAACTAACCTCATCTGATCAGCCCAAGGGAGCTCAGTCGATCAGACCCGAGCATATGCTAGACAACACATGGGAGCCACGAAGAGAGCTCATTTAACCCCGAGTACCAAGGTCATTATTACCCGCCGAAAGTAACGCCCCAGATGACACCTTCCTATAAGCCCGAGCACCAAATATGTCCAATTACCGTGATAGAATGTCAGAATAGTCCCCCATCCCGATCACTTTGAAGGCATGTAAACATTTAATGCCCATCATTTTATGTCAAAGGTTGTCCCCCCTTCGTCCAATCAAAGGCAATCATTGCAGTCATCGTGCCCCGGGAAGCTTCCCTTACACGCTCATAAGGCTTCTTCAACACGCTTTCTCCACATGATTTCAGGTACAAATACTTCCATCTACTAAAGAGAGAGGTACATCATTTTCTTTCATAAGGAAACTACGCCAAAATAATGCCAAGATATAGGTATTGGAGGCCCTTACGCGAATTAATCACCCCCGGTTCTCCTCGCCTTTGGGTTCTTTGTCTATGTTTTGCATATTCACAGGCCGAGAGAATTTTTATATATGGAGGAGATTACATGAAAACTCACTGTTGAGATTTTTAGCATCAACAATTTGTGTCGTCTATGGGAACGATGACAAGATAGAGGAAAATATCAGTAGGCCACCCTCCACCCAACTCCTTGGTGTCCCTTTGGTCACCAATAATTTTGCAAGACTCTCACGCAAATGAAAGCCACACGACACGGATCAATGGACTGAGGGTCATTCCTAGTTGAAATATAGAGTCTCGCATCAATCCTCCACAACAGGCATTTCCCAGCTCTCACGCCTTGTATCACTACACTCACTTGCAAGTCAAGTCAGAACCTGAAGCCCTAGTAAGAGGATAAAGACAGTCACCTGACCCTTTTATCTATTTTTAAACAAGATTAGGCTTTACTAGTGAGGCATGCAAGCATATCCCTCCCGAGCTCCTGCATGAAGCAAACGAACTCCCAAAAGTAAGTAGCATGTAGCTGGCGCATTGCCCGAGGAGGAATTTGAAGGTCTGAAGTGGTCAATCATTCTCCCACCACAGCATTCAGGAAAGGAGGTTCAGAACAAATCGACATTTATCCACGAGTAGAATATAGATCTCAAGGGTCCCGCCACTAAGGCAAAGATGAGGTTTGGAAAGAAGCACGCGCCAGGCTTCAACAAGAAATGAAGGGCGAAAACTCAGGAAATAAAAAGCATGACTGTCTTCAGTTCTACGCCCCCACTTTCCCCCAATCAAAGCTGAAGAAACAGTCTCCCTTTTAAATGGCCAATGCCAAGGTGAAACTGACAACGTATATCGTGTACTCAACGACATTTGTCAAATAAAAGTAGAAAATCGACTCCTCCACAAAGTGACATGGAGGATTAAAAAGTGATGAATGGTGTGGTTCTCTTGCCCACCAGTCAGAACTAAAAAGTGATGACTAGTGCAGTGCTCTATCCCACCAGTCAGAATTAAAAAGTGATGTTGGTGCGGTGGTCTAGCCCACTAATGTGGATTAAAAAGTGATGAGTGGTGCGGTGCTCTAGCCCACCAATCAGGATTAAAAAGTGATTACTGGTGCGATGCTCTAACCTACCAGTCGGGATTAAAAAGTGGTGAATGGTGCGGTGCTCTAACCCACCAGTCAGGATTAAAAAGTGATTACTGATAAGACGCTCTAGCCATCAGTCAGGATTAAAAAGTGATGACTGGTGCGGCGCTCTAGCCCACCAATCGGCATTAAAAAGTGATGACTGGTGCGGCGGTCTAGCCCATAGTCGGGATTAAAAAGTGATGATTGGTTCATCGCTCTGGCACACCAGTTGAGATTAAAAAGTGATGACTGATTCATCACTCTAGCCCACCAGTCGGGATTAAAAAGCGATGACTGGTGCGACACTCTAGCCTACCAATCAGGATTAAAAAAAGTGATGTTTGTTGAGTACTCTAGCTCACCACATGAGATCAAGGGTTTAGCCAAAGCAGTCACGTTTGGCTAGACATCAAGGTAAAAAGTGATGTCTACCGAGCACTCTAGCTCACCAAACGGGATCAAAGGTCTAGCTAGAGCAGGCACGCCTGACTAGACATCAAGGTAAAAAATGATGTTTGTCGAGCACTCTAGCTCGCCAGACGGGATCAAGGGTCCAGCCAGAGCAGGAACGCCTGGCTAGACATCAAGGTAAAAATTGATGTATGCCGAGCACTCTAGCTCGCTAGACTGGATCAAGGGTCTAGCGAGAGCAGGCACACCAAGCTAGACATCAAGGTAAAAAGTGAAGTCTACCGAGTACCTTAGCTCGCCATACAGGGTCAACGGCCTTGATCCATGAAAAATTTGAAACGACGTATGCATGATAGATGAGTCATGACAGAAATGATCAAGTAATTAATCCCATTCGGTACATGCCTCCCAACCGAACAAACTTTAAGCACAAATCTGAGGTGCCCGGGATGGGCGAGGCTCTTAGCTTACTGCCACTCAAAGGTAACTCGGATGAAGAGCTCGGATAAATAAGTCTCCGAACCTAGGAGAATGAAGCCACCCAAGTCCTTGACTGAGGGCAATTGTTGTGGTTGTTTTCCCGAGCACCAATAAAAAGGCAACACGGAGCACACCGCAGTAGAGAGCCAACGATGAGTGGAAGTGTTAAAACAGAAGAACTGAACTCAACTAATCAGCCCCATGGGTGCTTGGGTCGCATAGACATGAGCATATGCGAGACAACACATGGAATCCACAAAGAGAGCTCGGTTAACCTCGAGTACCAAGTTCATCATTACCCGTTGAATGTAATTCCCCAAATGGCACCTTCCTACACGCCCGAGCACCCAACAGGTCCAATCACTGCGACAGAATGTGAATATATCCCCATCGTATAGTCATTTTGAAGGCATGTAAACATTTAATGCCCATCACTTTATGTTCTGTCCAATCAAGGACAGTCATTGCAGTCATCGTGCCCTAATAAGCTTCTTCTGCATGCTCCCAAGGTTTCTTCAACATACTTTCTCCATAGGGTTTCAGGTACAAATAGCCTTATCTACTAAAAAGAGAGGTACACCATTTTCTCCCTTAAAAGAACTATGCCAAAATAATGTTAAGATACTGACTTAGGCATCGGAGGCCTTTAGGCGAGGCAACCACCCACTGGTTCTCCTCGCCTTTGGGTTTTTTCTATGTTTTACGGATTCCTAGGCCGAGATAATTTCTACGTACGGAGAAGATTACATACGGAGGAGATTACACGCAAACTCACTGTTGGGATTTTCGACATCAACATGAATTGTGAAATTACATGCATGTTTAACTTTTGGTAATCGATGCGTTATAGTTATGTTTTGTAACTTTTCTTTGTATTGTGTCATATGATTTGAGTAGCCGGAGTGAACTATCCAATCGTTGTCATAGTCGATCAGTCCCAGAATAGTACATGTCAAAGCAAATTCTTCTTCCTCTATAACGAAAGAAGATTCAGTGTCCCATTCTTCGTCGCTCATCCATCCCGCACTTGACATTACTTCTTTGACCAACAATCTTTAGCCATATGGCCAATCTTTCCGTAATTATAGAATTTTCCATCAAATCTTCTAGCTGAGGTTGGCCGCCTTTGTTGTCTTTCATCTATGCTCCCCCTTGTTGAAGGCTTTTGTGTCGACTATCTTGGTCATCGTCTTTTCTCATTCTTTGTGTATTGTTGTTAGGTCGACCTTTGCTATTACTGTTAAAAAGTGCTTCTTCCTCATTCTTGGATGAGGCTTTAGAACTTTGCTTAGCTCACATCTCATTGTCAGCTAGTAAATTTTCTAACAGTACAAGAGACGGTTGGATTGACCAACCTTGTTTAACAGTAATAAAACTTTTATATTCTTGTCTCAATCCGTGAGTGATTATTCTTCTAATTCTAGAATCAGATATGCTAGCAGAAGAGTATAATACAAAAATTTCACGACAAAGATATTTTACCTTAGTAAAATAATGGCATATTGTCATGTCGCATTGGGTGATTAAAAGAGAAAAAATGTCTCACGTGTCCTTGGGTGTGTTTGATTGTCTGAGATTCTCCATCATTTCTTCCTTAGTTGTGGTCTTGATGGAAAACATTATCTTGCCAGCTCTTATCTTCCATTTCTTTAAAATTGTAGGATCTTCTGCTGGTACAACATCACGACCACTCACAGTCTCTCACAAGTCTTGGCCTTCAAGATACTGACCCCATATACATCGATCACATGCTGTAATTTTGAGTGTTAA
Organism: Datisca glomerata; assembly: GCA_003255025.1. Lineage (NCBI taxonomy): Eukaryota > Viridiplantae > Streptophyta > Magnoliopsida > Cucurbitales > Datiscaceae > Datisca > Datisca glomerata. The sequence goes on along the minus strand of QANY01004399.1, from coordinate 335,565 downwards.
GCTTCTTAATTCTACTGACTACTTAAAGTTCACCCATCATGGCTCAGCTAAAAATTTTAACAAGGCCAAGCAAGCTTGTTTTCTAAAACAAGCCCTGCAATATTCCGCATACAATAAGTGCAAGAAGCTCAATAAACGATTCTTGAAAAGAACCGCTCATAGTTTAGCTAAAACCAAAAATCGACCCATTTGATACCACTAGTTGGAAAGAACAACACATAGAGAATAACGTAATTACGTTTATTATAGCAAAAAGAAATTACACCAAGCACAGCTTGGATTGCAACAGTCAAGACTTACACGTTCTTTTTATAAGACGACAACACACTACACTACTCACACTCTCACCCGCACTTACTCTTTTTTTATAACTCTCTTTTCTTTCCCTTTGGTTTTGCCTAAAGTACACCCCTTGAAAACTAGATTTACTAAAATATACCCCAAGCCTAGTTTTTGTTGAAGTATACCCCTGACCCACCTTCCATTCAAAATAAGTGTGTGAAGTCACTGAATTGCCCTTTCACGGATTCCAAATGACGACGAAAAGAAAATAAAAAAATAAATCAAATCAGTCATCATTACACCTTTTCGAAAGTAACTTCTCTGATACTCAACCTCAACATTTCGTGTACCTTTTCATTTCTTTGTGTAGTCTCTCATTTCTTCATTTTCTCCTAGTTGAAATCGAATCAATTTCTCTCTCTCTCTCTCTCTAAATCACAGCAAACTTCATCTCTCACAGCAGATCACAACAAGGTATGTTTCTTTCTCGGGTTTATAGGTTTGTCTGTAGGGTTTCTTGGGTTTCATTCTCTAGGGTTTCCCTGTGTTTTTGGGTTTTTAGGTTTATGTCTCCTCTTCTCTCTGCTTGAATACGTCATGACCATGAAGTCATCGTATAGCCTTCAAGAAGACTACACGATGAAAATAAAGTCATCGTCCCGCCTTCAAGAAGACTACGCAACTCGATTGTAGTCATCGTGTAGTGTATAAGATGACTACACGATTGTCTTATACTCACCGTGTAGTTTTCAAGGTGACATGAATAGTACATGATGTGTTACAAGACATTCGTGTAGTCATCTCATACACTACACGATGTACTCCATGACTATCTTGTAGTCATGGTGTTGTGTACAAGATGACTGCACAATCATCTAGTACTCATTGCGTAGTGCTCAAGACGATTATGTAGTCATCTTGTACACTACACGATGACTACAATATCATCATGTACCCTTCAATTCTATGATCTTATGTCTGTGTATTTACACTAGCTGGAATTTCTACAGCTTATGGCACCATAAAACATGCAACTATCGAGGACAACACGAGCCTGGCAATTTTGCCATATGGCCTAGCCCGGACCGGATACATAGCCCACCCCGGCCAACTCGCGGACCTGAACCGGCCAGGCCCGTGGAAAAGTTCTTTTTATCTGAAAAATCATTGGTTTTGTATATATTGAATTTGAACCATTGCCATCTTCTTTATTAATGAGATACCTTACCACTAGACCAAAACTATTTTTGTGTAAATATTGTTTGTGTTATATTTTTATTGTCTTTCAATACATTTTTTGTTATACTTTATTAAATATATTTTTGAGATAGATGTATTTAATTACATAAATAAATAATATTTTTTGTTTAATACACCAAGGGTCCAAGAGCATACCCTAACACCAATTAACAATACACAAAAATAAAAAAAATGAGTGAAGAAATTATACGAGGGTATGATTATTTATAGACAAAAAAACATCCGTTGAATATTTTTAAATATAAAAATGATTGTAATATTAGTGATGGTAGTAGTTCATCTACACAAGTAGGTAATTTTATGAATATTTTTAAATAAAGAATGAAATTTAAAATGAAGAACATTATTTTCACTCCTCATGGATCATAACTTTATAATTTTTTTGAAAAGGAATATGGAATTAAAGAAAATGATGAGTTAGATAGTTTACAATGGTGGAAAGTAAATTCATAGAGTTATCCAATTCTTTCTATTATGATGCATGATCTACTAACCCCTCTGATCTCTAAGTAGCATCGGAGTCTGTTTTTAATGCAGGTGGACGTGTAATTGAAGAAAAAAGAAGTAGATTAGCTCATGATATTGTTGAAGCCCCCGTCTATCTTAAGGATTGGAGTGAGGCCATCAAAAGAAGACTACAATGACTAGACGACATCATTCAAGATTCTCAAGATCTAGATGTTAATGAAAATGAATTATAGATGATTCGGATTTTTAAAGTCTTGTATGTGTTAGTTCTTATGGCTAATACTCTTTTTTCTTTTATGGGTTTTCTCTAATGGGGGTTTTTTCAGTAAAAGTTTTGATGAGGCTAGCCTAGGGGGGTTAATTTTTGAGATCGTTACAAGTGATTGATAAATAGGTAGGTGCCAACCTAGTTGAGATGTGCCTAATTTATAGTGCTGCAACTCTCAATTTCAATAAATAATAAATTTATTATACTTAGAGTCTCCATGATTATTATAACTTTTTGTTTAAATGAATATTTTATTTAGATGTACTTAATTTATAGTGATGCAACTATTTAATTCAATGAATAAAATAATTATTTTACTTAGTATGACAAGTTTTTCTATTGAGATTGTAATGTAAAAAAAATAATTAAAAGAAAAGTAACATGACTAACATATAGCTTAGTGCTAATTCCTACACTTTATTTATTCTCCACCAAGGTTTAACTCTCCCCATCTACTTTTTTTTAGAATTAAATCACATTAAAGGGAGGGAAAACGGGTCGGTCTGGTTATTTAATCGGGACCGACCTGTGAACTGGTCTGACCCAGACCGTCACAGGCCCAGCCCGTGAGTACACGGGCCGGTTTGGTGATTCATTCCGGGCTGCCCTAAAATTCCAGTGGCCCGGCCCAGAAATAGCCCTTGAACCGCCCAGGCCGAGCATCATCAGGCCGGCCCGGTTGCCACTTCTATACACACTAGATAAATTTGGAGAAATTTTGTAAGAGTGCTCAAGATTTGTAGAAGAATTCTTGTCCATTTTGCAAGAAGTTATCTTTCGAGCTTTCAAGTAAGTTTATTATTTTTCTCAGTGTGTAACCTTTGGGGTTTCTAGTAATTATTAACAGTAAATAAGCTTAGTGAAAACAGTTTCCTTTTATTGTTGTAGTAATTATGTTTACATGAACTAACTTAGCTTAGTTCAGTTAGTTAGTTTACTTTGTTTAGTTATTCTAACTAAACTATATATTGTTGTATAGAAAAATAAGTTTAAGAAATAAGATTGAGCTTTTATTTTGTGTTTGTGTTCTCTATTCTCTTTTTTTCTTCTTACTTCTCATCTCTATCACTCACTGTGATTTAGGGTTTCTTCATGGTATCACAAATCTTTTTTTACTAACGTCAATGGCTTCCCAACCTAATTCATCTTCCTCTTCTGCATCTTCTGTCTCTACTTCTTCTGAAATTTTTTTCTCCTTCCCCGATTTTTCTTCTTTCTAATATTTGTAATCTAATCTCAATCAGACTTGATCCTAGAAATTTTATTCTCTGGAAATTTCAAGTTTCAGCCATACTCAGAGCACATTCTCTCTATGGAGTCATCGATGGCTCACTACCCTATCCACCGAAATTTCTCGTTTCAACTGGTGAAATCTCTACTACCACTGTTAATCCAAGGTATGAAAGTTGGATCTCATGATCAGGCTCTTATGACACTGATTAATGCTACTCTCTCTCCTCTGGCTTTGTCATGCATTTTCGGTTGCAAAATGTCTAAGAAAGTTTGGGATTCTTTGGAGAAAAGATTTTCTTCCCTATCTAGGTCAAATGTTTTCAATATGAAATCTAATTTACAGTCTATTTCAAAGAAAGCTATTGAATCTATCAAATCATATGTAAAGTTAAAGATAAACTGGAAGTTGTCTTTGTTATAGTTGATGATGAAGATTTATTGATTTATACTATCAATGTCCTACATTCTGAATATTCAGCTTTTAGAACTGTTATTTGAATTCGTTAAAATCATGTATGTCTTGAGGAGCTCCATGTTTTGCTACAGGCAGAAGAGAAATGTCTCGAGGCTCAACATAATATCACTGACATCAGTAATCAACCTACTGCTATGTTTGCTTCTCAAGTCAAATTTTCCAGTATTGGTTTCTCTCGAGGAGGTCGTGGTGGTGGTCGTAATTCCTTTCGTGGAGGACATTTTTCTAACTGATTTGGCCAAAGGTTTCAATCTAGTCGAAGTTTCTTTCCAAGAGGGGGTCAAGCTCCATTATTTCCATCATCAGGCCAATCTGTCTTTCCTGGAAATCAATCTCAACCTTTTTCTACACCAGCAACTCAGAATTTTAATAACTCTGTAACTCAGAATGTCTATCAAATATGCTTGAAACCTATACATAATGCCTTAGACTGTTATCATCGCATTGACTATACTTATCAGGGTAGGCATCCTCCAGCTTAGTTGGCTGCTATGCTAGCTTCATTTACACACGTTTCTTCAACATCTTCAACTGTTTCTTCTCCAACCTGGCTAACAGACAGTGGGGGCAATGTACATCTTACTTCAGATCTTTCCAATCTCAGCATGACTTCTGAATATACTGGAGATGAGACTGTTGCATTGGGAAATGGACATACTTTACCTATAACACACTCAGGTCATGGTCTTTTACCTACTCCATTTCATATTTTTTCTCTTAATCAAGTCTTTAGATCTCCTCTGATTCAAACCAATCTCCTTTATGTTTATCAATTGTGTCTTACAAACAATTTCACTTTCTTCTTTGATGTTGATTTCTTTCTTATCCAAGCCAATGCCACTGGAAAAATTCTTTTTCAAGGACCGAGTGAGAATGGTTTGTACCCTATTCCCACGACTTTGTCAGCTAGCTTCAACTCTATTAATAAACTTGATGCTTATGTGGGAAGTGCGCATTCTTCTTCACTTTGGCACAATAGGTTAGGCCATCCTACCTTTACTATATTGAAGAAAGTTTTAAATAAAGCTGGCATTTCTTTTCTTTCTTCTAATGATTCATCTCTTCATACTAGTTGTTTACAAGGTAAAATGCTTCCCTTTTCCTTTATCTGATTCCTTTTCTGTTTTACCTTTTACAACTTGTGCATAGTGTGGGGACCTTCTCCTTGTGTTTCATGTACCGGTCATAGGTATTATATTTCTTTCATTGATGATATGCTTAAATTCACATGGATCTTTCCCCTTATTAACAAATATGAAAACCTTATTTCTACCAGAGTGAAAACCTTGAGAACTGGTGGGGAAGGAGAGTATACTAGTCATGCATTTAGAGCCTTTTTAAATGCTAAAGGAATTTTTCATTAAAAGTCTTGCTCTCACACCCGTGAGCAAAATGAGGGGGCTGAAAGGAAGCATAGACATATTATAAAGATAGCCTTATCTTTAATGTATAAAGATTCTATTCCCTTAACTTTTTGGTACCATGTTTTTGCCACTGCAGTCCACCTTATCAATAGGCTTCCTTCTCTAAATCTTGGAAATTTCTCTCCCTTTGAAATTCGTTTTGCCAAATTACCAGATTGTACACACTTAAAGACTTTTGGATGTGCATGTTATCCCTTGGTCAAACCCTATAATCATCATAAACTCCAACCAAAGACTGATCAATTTGTTTTTCTTAGCCATGCCCTTGAGTATAAAGTATAACATTTGATATAACATTCAGTACTGAGAAGTTCTTAGTCTCTAGACATGTGGTTTTTTATAAGGCAGTGTTCTATTTTACTACCTTATCCTCTACATCCTCTACTTATGTTTCTACTTCATCTCAACTTTCTAACTCTTTCTCTCCTTTATCCCTTTCTCTATTTCAACATGTTTCCTCTCCTTTCCAAACTAATTTATCTTTACCTATTGTTTCCTCTAATGTGCCTCCTTCTATTTCTTCTATTTTACCTTATGTTTCTGATCCACCTCAGTGTGTAATCTCTAATATTCATCCCTTGAGAACATGATCAAAATCTGGAATTAGTAATAAGAAAGCTTTGTAAACTACTATTTTTCAGGAATCCGTTGAGTGCTCTATTGACAAAGAACCTAGTTCTTTCTCCACTGCCTTTAAAATACCTCAGTGGAGAGCAACCATGTGTGAGGAGTTTACTGTTCTTTAAAACCAAGGTACCTGGTTTCTTACTGTTCTTCCACCTGGTAAGCAAGATATAGGTTGCAAATGGGTTTATAGGCTTAAGCATAATCCTAATGGTTATATTGCTCGGGATAAGGCTAGGCTTGTTGCTAAAGGGTTTCACCAATAGGCTGGCCTTTATTTTGAGGAAACTTTCAGTCCTATTATTAAGCACACAATAGTTAGAGATTATCTTCTCTTTGGTAGCTCAATTTAGTTGGCCTTTAAGGCAACTTGATGTGAAATATACCTTCTTACATAGCTCTTTAAACGAGGAAGTATACATGGTATAACCTCAAAGTTTTATGGATCAAACACATCCCTCACTTGTGTGTAAGCTTCACAAGTCTTTATATGGTTTTAAGCAAGCCCCCGGGCCTGGTTTGAATGCTTCACAAATCACTTATGCAGCCTTGGATTCAATTCTTCAGCTTTTGATTCTTCTCTTTTTATCAAGAAACAAGGCCCTTCTATCATCTATATGTTATTATGTGTTGATGACATCATTATTACAGGTTCTAACATTGCTTATATTTAGTCTCTTATTTCTCAATTGCACAAACAATTTGAAATGACAGATATTGGTGAAGTAAAGTATTTTCTTGGTTCGGAAGTTTAAAGGGCAAATGGTTCTGTTTTAGTTAACCAGCACAAGTATATTTTTTGTTCACCAAGTCTGATATGAATGATGCTAAACCTTGTTCTTCTCCTTGCTTCTCCAAGCATGAATTATTTCAATTAGGTACATCTCTCTCAACTGATATCACAACATACAGACAATTAGTTGATGCTCTTCAATATCTCACTTTCACTCGGCCTGACATTAGTTATGTTGTTAATCGTGTGTGCCAATATATGCATAATACATCTGGAAGTCATTTAGTTGTTATTAAATGTATCTTGAGGTACTTGAAGGGGACTATAGACTTTTGTCTTATTTTTAGAGTTGGTTCATTAAACTTGTAAGCTTATTGTGAAGCGGATTGAGTTGAAGACCCTATGGATAGACGCTCTACAACTGGTTATGTTGTGTTTTTAATTTCAAATGTTGTTTCATGGTTTGCAAAAAAGCAACCCGCAGTGGCACGATCCTCTACTGAAGTCGAGTACCGTGCAATGGCCCATACAGCTGCTGAACTATCTTGGTTAAGGCACATGTTATGTGAGCTTTGTATTTCTTTGACAAAGGTTCCCATGATTTGGTGTGATAATGTTTATGCTCTATCCTTAGCTTCAAATATCGTGTTTCATGCGTGAACTAAGCATGTAGAAATTGATTATCACTTTGTTCATGAGCGTGTTACTAGAAGGGATTTGGCTGTCAAATTTGTTTGCTCTCAAGATCAAGTTGTAGATATTCTCACTAAAGCATTGTTTACTGTTCGGTTTGTACTTTTAAGAGATAAACTGTTAGGTTCTCTACCCAATAGTTTAAGGGGCAATATTAACAGTAAATAAGGTTAGTGAAAATAGTTTCCCATTATTGTTGTAGTAATTTTGTTTACATTAACTAACTTAGTTTAGTTCAGTTAGCTAGTTTACTTTGTTTAGTTACTCTAACTACACTATATATTGTTGTACAACGAAATCAGTTTAAGAAATAAGATTGAGCTTTTATTTTATGCTCGTGTTCTCTATTCTCTCTCTTTCTTCTTGCTTCTCGTCCCTATCACTAACTATGATTTAGGGTTTATTCAGTAATGAAATAACGTATCAATTTTTTCACATGTCTTCAAAGTTTCTTCTCATGTTGTATGCACAGGGATTACTCTTCCATGCGAGACTTTTCTGTTGTCATTGATGTTGAGCAAAATACAATGACCAAATCAGGAAACTGTATGTCATAGTCGTAGTTTGCTCGTTCTGGCACCTTGATTTTCTTCTGTCTTAACAATGACTTGTCTTGTATAGGTATTCTTCTAATATTTGCACAATTCTTGCGTATCTCATCTTGTTCATTAGCAACCTTCTTATTCCACATGTTTTCATACTTCGCACATAGCATTCTAAATTCTACTTTGACTCCAGTTGACCATTCATTTTGCTTTGCCGCAAAGTAAGTAAGCATACTGACAACTGTTTAGATCGAACCGTACCAAAGCAGCATCGTCTTATTTGTATCACAAAGAGAATAACTTAGCCCAGCATATGACTCTTTGTAATGATTCACCATCAATATAGTATGCACGTGCTTGAGACATCTTGTAAGTTTTTCTACTTTCATCACACTTAACATGTGCTGATACAGTATCACCCATTGACTCAAATTTATCATATATTCATTTTAACTTATTAAGTTGTTGGTTGCGTGTCACTACATAAGTATCATTTGGTACCCCAAACTCGATAAACTCATATTTTTTTATCCTTCACATCATCTATTTTACCACAAGCTATAGAGGATGTTTCACTATTAATCTTATTGCGCATAAATTTGAACAGTTTTTGTGGGTATGTATTTATTGCATGTCTCTTTTATGTCGTAAGTGTGCTGCAACATAGGGGTCTCATTTGTCAATTTAAAATACTCCAACCTCTTAGCGTGTCGAATATTTGTCAATCTTCGATTGAATTGTAGTACAAATTCAAATAGTTTTGTATGACGAATAAATAAGTTGAAATATGCATTCATACCTTTTTGTGTAGTTTGTTGAATAATTAAGTTAATTGTTAATTTGATGATAACAAATAATTGTTAGGTTGGTGTTTTATTTAGTGTATAGAAAAATTATAAAGTGTAAACTAAATGCAAGAAACTATGAAGAATTGACATGGTGCTTCGAGAAGAATATTACATACTGAGCCATGATTGAATCTGAGAAGCTATACAGCCTAAATATATCACAAGAAGCCAACCAAGGATCAAGATCGAGAAGTGTTTTAGATCGGATGAGAAAATGAGGCAAAATACAATGAACTGGGACGTTTTGGGTGGAAATGCGGTCAAACTCATGGAAAATCGGACAAACTGTTGGAACCGATCAAACTAGTTACCATATTGGTGAAATTGATTTGCAATTAAGTTTTGTTTGGTTCACGCTATTTTCTTTTGTAATCTTATTGTAATACTCTTGCAATTGAAATACCTTATTTGTTTGAGTAATCCCTAAGTAATATTGTAATTCTAATTTGTATGCAATCATAGTTTACAATCTTTTGATGTAATTGAATTACAGCAGAAAATGGTAGCAATCCTAATTTACAATATAATTGTAATTCTAATATCAAACAATTTTTTTAATTTATTTCACTATTAATTAAAATTCATTTTAAAATTTCACGTGAAAATATTTTTTTTCATTATATCTGTTATATTATTAATTTAATTTTTTTTTAAATTTAGTCTACCATTCTTAATTTATTTAGATATTAATAAAAAATAATTAAAATTACACGTCAAAATATTTTTCAGATAATATATAACTAAAAAAGAATTTAATTAATTTCATGTTATCTACATAAATTTACAACAAAAGTTAACATATGTCAAACATTAGTAATCATAAATTATCACTCATTACTTTAAAGATTACCATACACAACCTAATATGATAATCATATTTTGCAAGCAATTGAATTGCGATGATCATTCTAAATTGTGCGAACCAAATGACCCCATAAGATGATTATTTTCCTAATTGTCATACAGTTGCACTGGTTTGACATAAGGAATCTTTTTCCTTAATTGTATAAATCATTGCATCGGTGAGGATCCGGCTGGTGTGCAGGTTACATGTAGATCTTCACGCAGAAATTGCACCGGTTTTGACACCGAACAGGAGGTAAACTGGGTCTTGACATTTTTGCACAATTTTATCTGGTTCGTTCTGATACTACCTCCTGGTTCATGGGTGGTTCAGTCCCGTTTTGAATTCCTTACGACGTTTTGAGTTCGTACAACTTTAATTATGCCATTTAGAATTCATTTGATATACTTCGCGCTCTTCATAATATGTCGTGTGTATCTCATAATGTACGTTTTTTGTTGCCATTAATTCTTTTTACATAAACTCTTAAAATTAAGTGTTTTCAACCTTGTTTTCACTTTATTTAGAGCCTACACACTTAATTAAAATATTAATCCACGTACTATTTGTTACCATTAACATTATCACATTGATTAGAGTCAATAGTGTGTTCATGTTCAGGATGAGGACCCATATTCAAAACATGACAACAGTACCATGCTTTATGGACCGTAATCGTCACTAAGACACGATCCGAGTGCCACAATAAGCATGATTTTAGTGACCATGGTTTTGTTACTCGAACATGATCTAAATGACATTCTCAATAATTTTTTGTTTGATATGTGCGGGTAATGCAATTAATTTTATGGTTCAGAATTTGAAAAAAATATGACAAAAAGCGATCAACACATTTGTTGTCGGTCCAACAGATACGTTGGGGAATTTGAGGAAATTTGGTGAGAGATTATTTGGGGTTCAACAAAAATGTTGCAGGGTTCAATAAATTTGTTGAGTGGTTCAACTAATGTGTTAGGAGTTCAACTGTGTTGGATGTATCAGACACATGTAGAGACGTGTCAGAGACATGTCGAGACGTGTTAGACATTTTGTTGGACCTTGGACACATTTGCTGAAATTCTTAACGCATCTGTTAATCCCCAATATTTTTTAGCTCCAAATACTCCCACCAAATTTCAACATTTGGTTCTCACACATTTATTCAACTCGTCATTACATTTGCTGGCCCAACATTTTTGTTGAACTCCAAGTACTCCCACTAAATTTCAAAACTTTTTTGAACCCCACAAAATTAATTGTTGAACTCTTCAATATTTTTGTTAAACCTCAAGTACTCGCACCAAATTTTCAATATTTGTTTGAATCATCAAATAGATTTATTAAATCCTAAATATTTTTATTGAATCTCGAGTAGTCTACTTAAGTTCGTAAATGGTGAACCACATCGTTAAGAGTAACGTGTCAAAGAGAACACGTGGCGACTAAAGACAGGTTCATGTGGTACTTACGTGAAATAACATTTATCGGTGCGTGATAATAACAAAATAACCCTATTAAGGACGCTCATGTTTTATAAAAGTGGCGATCTCATTATATGAAATTAGGTATTAAATGTTGTACTTTGTCTTCGAGTTGAGTGACAAAGATTCGAAGGTCTTTTCTTGCCTGAGAACAATCTGGGGATTGTGATCTGGTAGGATTGGGACAATGTTCGCTACACCAGGATGGGAAGATCACCTTGAAGGATGTAGCCACCTTGCGAGTCCCGGAGGTGCCCCCTACGCCACCCCGTGGTGGCTCTCCATGCTGCCACGGGGGAACCTCGGGCACGGCTCCCAATGCCACTCCGAGAGGAATCCCGAGCGGTGGCTCCCCATGCTGCCACTGGGGGAAGCCTGGGGTGCGGTTTCCTATGTTACGTCGTTTTAGGGATATGAAACATTTTAGGCATGGTGTCACATTTTAGTGTGTGCCCACGTTTTAAGCGTGACTCTTATTGGTGTCAGTTTTTGTCTAGACACGCGACTCTTATTGGTGTTAGTTTCTATCAGGACTCGCGATTTGCATGCAATTGAAAGTGATATGTATGTGGTCCCCACTCGACCTCATTTATATAAAGTAGTCCCTAACACCATTATTGAGGCAACCAATTTCACCACTTTCGAGACCCAAACCTCCAGAATATTCTCTTCTCGAAGTTCTCAACCACTTTGGAGTCTTAGAGGCATTTGTCAGCTTCTGGCAGCTTCCTGAAGTTGCTTGTCCTTCACACTCCGACCACCAACTCTCACATTCCCAGACATACTTGATATAAATTAGATCACTCATACACACATCATACTTAACCCCTGAAATAGAGTTCTAAAATTTATTTAACTTCCAACACATCTTATTTAACTTCTAAATTTTTTTGTTAAATCACGTGAATATTTGTTAAACCTCAGGAAAACCGGTTACTGCCTTACTGGTTTTTCATAATGGGCATTCATTGGCCTCGATTTGTCTAGAGCAATCCAATGGTTATAAATGCCCAACATGAAAACACCTCTCATATTGAAAAAATTTCCTATATTTTAATATCTTATGATCTGCTGTTGTAAACAAGTAGAAGTGGAGAAAGAAGTAGGGGCCACCTGTAAATTAGGCAGACATATTTTCAGGTTCTAAAATTCAACTTAGTAGACTTGAAATGAAGTCAAAACAGAAGAACATTGTTAAAAGGAAGAGAAATTTCAATGGAAGACCCACAAAAAGAGTTGTCAAAATAATAGAAAGACAGACAGAGAGAGAGTAGCCATAGAAATTGCAACGAAATCTCCAAAACCAAAAACTTACTCAAAATCAACCCCCCCCCCCCCCCCCCCC